>BPLR01011053.1:0-65511 GCA_021605095.1 Caerostris extrusa | reverse complement strand
TGAAAATTTTTATGCATATTTGGTAGGTCTGCGAATCGGTCGTAATCTATTTTTTAAACCCCTAAGTGATAAGGGGTCCACCTAAATATTTTTTTAAAATTTCTTTGGCAAAGCCAATGTAGTGGCAACAATGTAGTTAAGCAAAATTGGCAACTTTATTATTGTTCTAAGAAAATAAAGATGGCTGAAATTCCCGTGTCACGATGTTTGTTCGCGATGAACTCCGAAACTAACCATCCGATTTTAACTTTTTTTTTTTTTTTTTTTTTAATGTGTGTTTTGTTCCAACTTGAGAGATAGGATAGTTTTTATTCAGATTTTTTTCGTATTTAATTGCAAAATCGTTTAAAATCTACCATTGAGGAAGGCGCCAATCTTGCAACCCTGAATTTTCGCCAATTACTTTAGGGTTGCAATACTGCAATTAGAGGAATTCGTAGCTTCATTTTCGAACAATATAATGACTATTTTATTGCTATTTTGATAATTAATTGCAGAATTCTTATTTGCACTAATTTCATCGTTGGAGTAAAAAGTTTGTTTCCACCACAGACGAAAGATATACCACAATAAAAGGATGGCGCCGTGTCTCGATGCCTGTACTACATAACCGTAAAATTCTCATGTTCTGAATATTATTGTTTTATGTACTACTTTAAATTTTGTGAAAATTATATTGTATGAAATTTATATTATTTCTATGAGAAATAAATCAAATGTATGTAAGTATTACCTGATTTGATTATCAATATTTTTTTTATTTTCTAAGTTTGAATTGGAATTGAATAAAATATATTGAATGAATCAAAACATTGAACTTTTCTATGCTTAAAGTTTGTCAACATGTATTGTATTTGATTAAGAATTCTAAAATGAAATGTGATCTAACAAGATAATATAATATAGACAATATAATTTTAAAGAAAAAGATGATGAATTTTAAGGATTTTTCAAAAGTGTGAAAATGAAGTAAACTCTGCAATTATTTGATATAATGATAACATTAAAATTTTATAAAAGGTATTATAATAGTTGCAAGTTGAAAATCAAGGACATTTTATTTTAAAAACTTTTGTTATTTGAAAAACAAAGAATTTGAGTTATAAATTTGAGTGATTTAAATATTGTCGAAGAAAAATTGATAAAGGGTACTTTTTAAGTTGGAAGTTATTTAAAGAAAACAAAACAAATAAATAAGTGTTTATATTAATAAAGGAGAATTTAAAGCTCATTAACTTTTCCATTTGTTTTGTAATTTCTTTCATCATAAAATAATAAAACATTTTTTGTGAAGAAGAAAAACACATTTTCTAAGTTTGAATTGGAATAAAATATATTGAATGAAAAGTTGTGAATCAAAACATTGAACTTTTCTATGCTTAAAGTTTGTCAACATGTGTTGTATTTGATTAAGAATTCTAAAATGAAATGTGATCTAACAAGATAATATAATATAGACAATATAATTTTAAAGAAAGGTGATGAATTTTAAGGATTTTCAAAAAGTGTGAAAATGAAGTAAACTCTGCAATTATTTGATATAATGATAACATTAAGATTTCATAAAAGGTATTATAATAGTTGCAAGTTGAAAATCAACGACATTTTATTTTAAAAACTTTTGTTATTTGAAAAACAAAGAATTTGAGTTATAAATTTGAGTGATTTGAATATTGTCGAAGAAAAATTGATAAATGGTACTTTTAAGTTGGAAGTTATTTAAAGAAAAAACAAAACAAATAAATAAGTGTTTATATTAATAAAGGAGAATTTAAAGCTCAATAACATTTTTATGTATGTACATTTGTTTTTATTTATATTTAAAAGTTGGTTTTAATTATTTCTTATTTGAATTTTTATGCATTTTGTATTCATTCAAAACATCACAATAAAAATATTTCTGTTCTAAATGCTTTGAAACTTCATGTAAAAGTTTTCTTTAAATGTATGAAAGGAATAGAACATGGAAATTAACCTAAATTCTTAAATTATTTTTATTTTATTTCTTAGTTTAAAAAATGCTAAGAATTTTTGTAAATTTGTAAAAAAAAGTTGTGTCGACAAACTTTAAGCATACAAAAATGTATAAATAATTGAGATATAAATTTGAAAAATAGTATATTACCTACATAAGGATATTCCCAGCATAAAAATACTTGCAAAGGAAAAAACTATTGATGTTTTATTTATTTTTGAATTATAAAATTTTGCAATAATATCACATTTTTGCAATGTTTATCCATATTTTAAAGAATACATTGTATAAAGAATAGTTAAAGTTGGTATTTTTGTGAAATTCAAAGGTTTTGAATATATTTAATCAAAACACTTGCAAAAGGCTAAATATTTTAAATTCAGATCATTTCATAATAAAAAGCCTTTGCAAATAGCAGGAAGTTGTAAAAAAAGTTTGTCGAGCAAATTTTAACTTTTTCAAAACAAAGCTCAGAAAATATTTACAGCTTTATGGAAAAACAAAACTATATTTTTTAATAAATAAGACTATGAACTTGATAATTCAATGGCATTTTAATATATTTACAACATTTTTAAAAGTAATATATCTAATTAAAAGTTGTTTTTAGCTTTTTCTCAGAATGAATTTTTATGCTTTTTTGTTTTCATGTGAAACACCATAACACAAGTAATTTTGATCCAAATTCCAGAAAACTTTGTATTTATGTTTTTCATAAATATTTACAGGGAATAGACCTCTGAAATGATTATAGCAGCTACATAAATATTTTTTATTTCAATTGTTAAACTTGGAATTACATGCAAATTTTGGATGAATTTTGTGTCGACAGCATTTAAACTAGCACAAAGTAATAAATAATAAAGATATAAATTTACCAGAGGTCTATTCCCTGTAAAATGTTAGTACAAACAAATACAAACTTAGAAATTTAAAAATATTGATTTGATTTCAGGTTTTGTAACAGTATCAATTTTGGCCATTTTTACCCTTATTTTAGCTTATAAAAATTAAAAAAAAATAATAATGAAATTTTTTTTATGTGAAATCATTAGTTTTTAGATACATTCAATCCAAAAATGTGTACAAACATAAAAAAAAATTCCTTCGAAGGTGTTCGTGTATCTTAAACGATCGTTTGCATTTGTATTTTATTGTGAATTTTTTTAAAGTCTTTTCTTATTATATTCCGATTTTATTTTAATTGTATTGTATTTTTTCAATTATCATTTTCAGTAGACGACCACCAAAAAAAAATCTAACCTCAGAATCCGTGTTTCTCCCATGGGCAGCTGTATGTTGCATGCTCACGTGTTCGAGAACCATCGAATTTATTTATTTCGACGAAAGACAGACTAACAAGAAATATTGTTCATCGCTTAGTTCTTAGTTAAATGAAAGTAATGATTATTAAAAATTATATTACATAAAATAATTATAAAACAGTGTTAAAAATCAACATTATCGACCTCATTCATTAAATTAATAAAAATTAAACATTTTATATTCGTTGAAACTTAATTTGATTCTTTACCAATCACTTCCTTAACAATACCAATTATAGTATCTAATAATTGAACGACAATACAAGAAAGCCACAGCAACGCGTGGCCGGGTCTTCTAGTATAATATATATATATATATATATATATATATATATATATATATATATATATACGATGCTATTATATATATATATTATTATATAAATCATCACGATCTATTACCTTATATTCATTTTTGTCTGAAATAATTGCTGTATTATATAACAGATAATTAATATAAAATATAAATATATTAAGATAATAACTTAATTATTTAATGAGTAAGTTAATTTTAACGAATGTATATTAATTGCGTAATGAAGAAAAATTTAATATATAATAAATAAAATAAATTGTACGCTTTTTTATGGTTTTTCGTTTAAGTGTTAAGTAATTTATAAATTTAACAGTTATTTTCTATATTATTTTTTTAATAATCTCAAAAATGCAACAAATTAAATTTTATCTTTTAAGTGAGTGTAATTAATTCAACATATGGATAAAAATTCTGAGAGGATTAGAATAAAATGTTTGATATTTGAGGATAAAAATTCTTCGTCCATGTATGAATTTCGCTATCACTTCTTATTTAAGTTCATAATATGTCATTAAAAATGAATCAGCATCTATTAATAACTCGAACTTGGTTATATTTTAAATTAAAATTTTTCATAACATTAATTACCCATGTCCTGATTGATTAAACGTCGAGCCTTACGTTATTTTCCCAATGCCGCAATTTGATAAACATCTGCATTCCTATTGCTTATGACAGATCTCCTTAAAATCCTCCAAATTCATCTAGAGATAACAAACCTGACTTACAAACTACATAATTTCTTTAAAATCTAAAACAAACCTGCAATTATCTTAATCGTACGCTGATCAGATAAAAGATAAATAAAAAATAATGGATAATGATTAATGAGAAAAGACATTAACAATTGATTATGTATATAAATCATTAATTTCGTCTTTCTAGCCAAGAACTGCGCCGGTACTAATGGAATTTGTTTTTAGAAATCCATTAAACTCTTGATAAATCTGCTGCATTTTTGTGTTCAACTAGAGAAGGGCCTCTGGTTAAAACACTTAAAATCAGAAAGTTGAAATGATGTTTTAAAAGGTTGTCAAAAGCCCATATAGCTTAAAAAAAAAAACAGATTCAAATCTTTAAATTGGGAGCGTGCGATTTAATATTTCTCGCTAAATGAAATCATTAATATTTACTTCAATATTGCATATTCGTAAGTTATGATTACATTTAGCAATATAAATTTTTTTTCAAAATGTATTCAAAACCTTAGATTTCTGCAATAGTTAAAACAGATAAAAATATAATTTATCAAAATATTACTGTCTGTATTTATGAGTTAACACTGCCTTTACGCAATAACATTGCCCCAGATGAAAGAAAAACCTCTTTTTTTTTTTTTTTGCTTTTAATAAAAAGATAAATATTAAGGAATGGGATTAAATTTTTTTTTTTTTTTCATATTTCACAAAAAAAGTATGACATTTTACAATTTCACAATGGAATTAAAAATTCATTACTTACAACTAAAATAATATTAATTAAAATATTTTTATCTTATTACTACGTTGATAAAACTATCGTTATATTCATAGCGTTTTCACTTTATGCCCGACTCGTGGCTCAGTGCTCGCCGCTGGTAAGCATTAGGACTGAGGCTCTGCTTCTGCATAGCTGTGGCGGTTGTGATGTTCATCATCTTGCCTCGTAAATCGAACTATCCCATGGAAGATTTCCGAGTTTTCTTCCATACGATAAACAAATGCGGGGTAGTTCCCTCAAAAATCTATCCGGAAGGCACTGCCCTCCTTCTTCAATGACACGAAGCCAAGTCAGACCTCTACCTACGGTGCTTCCTCACAACAGAAGCTGCTTCGTTCCCTACATGCCTGAATTGATTACTCAAGGGATATCCGTCCCACACTACAGGACAATGAGGATTAGACACACACATCAGTTTTTATCACTTTACTGATATCTAAAAAAATGTCTTATGAATGTCCTGAAGTAATCGTTAGCACCAAAAAAAAAATTAGCATCTCGTTTAAATTTGTTGAGAAGAAATGCTGTTAAAATAACATTTCATCTTATTTTATATCTCGTTTTATCTAATAATTAATATTTAAATAAAATAAAATAAACTTCAAATGTTGCATAAAAAAATTAGTTCACTTAATTTTCTTGATAGTACCCCGTAAAAATACATCTGAAAACTTTTCAATCAATTTTGACTCGGCAGACGCGATTGTCGTGGAAAAGATTAATTTAGAATCTGGAACTTTCTGACTCGTAGGGATAAAAAAAAAACAATTCAAAATAAAATGCAACTCGAAATCTCTGCTGAGATGAATCGACTTGAGCAGCATTCCGTCCCATTGATTTCTAATCAGCAAGCAAAAGACTTGGAAGGAATTTGAATTCTTGAAAAAAATCATTTTTTCCCCTCTTGTTTTAGTATTTCCCCGCCAGATAAAAAAATGATCCCCGTGTCCCATACATTATTGTTTTGGACAGGCTCACTCATTGCGCAACTCTCTCCTTTCTTCTCCAAAAACCTCCTTTTAATAAAATCATTGTCTATCATCAATAACGGCTGTTCAACTCTTGGTATACTTCATATTCAATCTGTAGTTGTTTCGACTTGTGAAGATCGCACAGACATTCGTTAATTATATATGATACCGAATATCTGCTATCAGATTTGAGAGGCAGGTTGTTCTTATTAGTACAAAACACTAATGGCAAATAATATAACCGGGGCCGGATTTTCCCTATAGGCTAACTAGGCTTCAGCCTAGAGCCTCAAGATCAAGTGGCTTACATTCAAATTGTTAGCAAAATTAGAATTACACTATTCTAAAAACAGTAAACACTAAAACACTGAATCAAAAATAAGGAGAAAATTTACACATATGAATAATAAACAAACTTAATAAGTAATTTACAAACTTAAAAATGGGAGGTGAAAGGGCCTCATAAGTAAAATAGGCTAGGGTCTCTTTTCATCTAAATTCGGCCCTGAATATAACTATCCACAATACTGCTTGTCTGCTGTCAAATTTGAGTGATGTTTTATTATATGCTTGTCAATATACATTCGTCTCTCCTAGAAATGAAATGCCAAAACACTTCTCGTGAGAAAAAAAAATGCTACATGAAAACTAATCGATATTATAGTTTTAGTTTATTTATGAGTGATCGCTATAAGCTATGTATATAGATATTTTTAATTCGAACATCATAATTACAGTTTTCAGAAAAAAATCCTTTTTAATTATATTATACACAAAGTACTTCACAAGTAATCTTACACACAAAATACTTCAGTAAGACATTTTGATGAATATTTAATAAAAGAGTCAACTACTTTCCACTATACATTTATTTTATGCAATTTCATTTATAATCTTACATTATATATTTTTTTCCACAATATAATAAAAGAGCATGCATGAAATAAGTAAAGGATTCTATACAAAGATATAGCTGAAATGATTGAATATTATAGAATAAAAAACTAGTATATAAATCTTATGTAATAGATATTATAATGCAAAGAAAGTGATAATACAGATAATTCAGGAAATATTTTCTGGAAAGATATATTTTCTGATAAAGATCCAAATTTATATTAACAATAGTTTGAATAAGCTCAGTTCATGTTTTCAATTCATCTTTAGAAGAGTGTTTTGTGCATATAAGTATGCAATATTAAATAAAACTTTCTCTCAAAATTAAAGAACCAGAAAAAGATTAATTTTGAAAGTCTAGAAAAAAATTCTTCTTGAAAAATACTTGCTATTACTGCTTTCAGAAGGTAAATCAATTTTTTACCATTTATGATAAATGTTTATGTTTTCTAATTTTTTATTTCTATCAGAGAATGTTAAAAATAATGGCCTCGTATTTAAAGACTTATTTTTTTTGTTCATTTTTAGGAAAAAATTCTTTAAAATCTGTCAATGAAATGTAAAAAGGAAAAGTAAACTATTGATAAATAAACTGAATATTCTTTTTAGAAAATCTTATGAATTTTTACTTGTTAATCAAAAAAAGTTTAAGCATAAATAATTGTCTTTATATTTATAAATGACTTTTCGTGACATGTGATTTATATTAAATCAATTTCTAAACCATAATTTATTTTAAAGATTATCATAAAGTTTACTTTCCCGTGATTTTAAAAGTATAAAAAAATAACGTTGGTAGAATTCATTTTTTATAAATATATTAATTTATTTATTTCTTTCTAAATATAATTTATTGTCTTTTATTAATTATTTGAATTTGGATGCTTTTGAATTCATCACGCATTTGGACGTTTTCTGTCATTAATAAACGTTAAAGTCATTTGAATAAATCATCAATTATAAAAAAAAATCAAATTGTTACGAACCTATCAATTCATTCGAAATGCTTTATTCGAGATGCTAGATTTTTAAAAAACAAAATATCTTCTATATAACATTTTAGTAATTTTTTGCTATGTAACTGGACTGAGTACGTTTCAGGCAAATGAGAAAATATGTTTTTGTATAATTTCGAAAAAAAGTTTTGCAATGCTTCGTTTTATTTATGAAATGCTGTACCTTTAAAATATTTTAAAAATAAATAAAAATACTTTTAAACTATTTGGTTTGTATTTAAATATTCTGGTAACCAAAAATGACCTGATAAAAATTAAGAAATATATAGCAATCTTTTATGTTTTTTTTTTCCCAATTTCCTTAGGATGACAGAGTAAAAACTTGTATGTAGAATTTCGAAATTTAAAAATCATATTAATAAAAAAATCATATTATCATTTAAATGACTTTTAAATTCAGTTCATCTTAGGTTCTTTTATGATTTAAGTTGATTTCTCTGCTATATCTTTTAATAAGAGAATTATACAGGTTGGTGTTTAAAGATTAAAAATGACAATGTGCCATAACATTTTCAAAACTATAGGAAAAAAATCTTAATATATATGTTAGGCACACGATATTTCTATTTATTAAAAGAAAATTTTGCACAAGAAATCAAATTTCATGAGGATGCAATGAAATTATTTAATAATGTTGCAAAAACATTAATTTAAACTAACGTTTAAAATTTAAATTGAAAATGTTTTGAAGTGCATTAGTGCTCCTTTTCGTAATATTTTTTTTTTTTTGTTTGGTTAGAACTAAAGAAAACAGTGCACTAATTAACAGAAACGCCATTTTTAGTTTTAATGTGCTTCATATACAAGCACAAATAATACCTACAGTACACGCCAACAGTTTTGGAAAAAAAAAGAAATATCCTCAAGATATTACATTAAAAAAAATTATTTTCTACTGTGATATTTAAATGAATGCAATCAATTTTTGTGATTTTAGAAATGAAAATAGGATGTCGTAGAGGAGTTCATGATATTTGAATAATACTAATATTCATGTTAGCCAATTTGACAGTGTCTACATTTAGACTACATATTTCGTACGATGTAAACTACTCTATAACATAGCACATTTCTTAAAAACTGCCTTTACAAAGTAAATCCCTCAGATTATGAAGACATCATCATCGAATACATAATGTCCTTCATCAATTGCAAAAAATACATGGCGATGACAGAAAACATCACCGTCATCATCCGTACTGCAAGTGCCAATAACATAAAAATCCTTTACAGCGATGTCATCAAAAAGAATATCAGCTTTCCTATTTACAGGAACGATGATGACCAAATGTAACATTCATGTATCAGCGAAATGATGGGCAAATCTCATGAATAGAAGGACAAGTCTTAATTAAGTCTTGTTGTCGACTGGTATCTCTTGGGAGGTGTAGGTCTCCATCATGGCCCTCTTCATGATGTAGGAGATGTAGCGGAAAAGCTGCAACCAGGATTCCTCTATTTCGTCTGTCCAGTGCTCCTTCAAGGAGGGCTTCACTGCATAGACAGTGGGGCCCCGATCAGCTGGAAAGAAAAGAAATGGACATGAGCAAGGAAGAATAGGTTACATGGAACAGGTGGTTAGATAATATTTAGACACTATATTTTCAATGTTAGACATTTGTCTTGCTGAGGAATGGAATTGTTTCTGCAAATTTCTAATTTCTACCATCTGAAATTATCACCCCTTTTTATTATTATTTGATTTGTGCATTTATTGGTTTAGTTATGTGTGTTAAAAGATATATTGAGAAGTTTAGATTTTTCAAAGATATGCTGTTTTAAATGCATGCAAAGTACACACACGCAAAATTCCAAAACTTTAAGGTAACTCTGACCAGGTTAAAGTTATAATTGCCATAAAAAAAAATCGAAATTATTTTTATTGTTTTATTTTAAAGATCAGAGCTTAGTTTTCGGAAACAGTTTTAGTTTGTTTCTAAATTATTAGAAATTGAAGTGCATCTACGATTATCTGGATACTGAATGCATGCATTAAAAAGTTAAATTGACTTTCTGAAAAACGGTAATTTTGCTACATCACCATGCGATAACAGTCAAAACAGTTATTATAATCTTTAGAGCCTAATGTAATTTAAACTATTTTAATGATATATGCATTGGACTAGAAGATTTTAAATAAATTGATTTATAGACGAACTGTTATTATTTTTAAAACACTTTTTATTTTGTTTTAATTGTATATTTTGTACTTTTACTGTCAAAGACTCGATTGACTTTCGGTCATTTATATTTTAAAATATCATTTTTTTAGCTCAATTAATACATTATGTGTACATGCCTACATGTATGTAGGCAAATGTGATATGTTTTTATATATTCCTTTAGTTGGAAGTCAAACAATACATTTTTTTTTGTTAAATTTAGCCAAATTTTAACAAAAAAAAATATTCAGGTATCTACTCCAAATTAAAAATTTTTCAGTATTTTATAACCTAATTTAACAACAGCATCGATAAAAAAAATTCATAAAAATTTTGTCTCTATAAGCGGTGAGCTAGCTACTACCTTAATCAAATAAATATTTTTATAAAAAGAATCAATATTTTCTGTGAAAAGGACGAACAACCATTTTTCCTTTGAAATAATGGACATAACTTTATAAAAAATTATAACTTAATTTACCTTAAAGGCGTTCAATGACGTTTGCCAATTCATGAATGAATTGAATTATTCATCAATTCAATTCCAATTCATCAATTGAATTATTATTGAATAGGTAAATCCATTTAAGGATGTATTTATTTTAACTATTCAACCACATTTTCTGACATTATTTATGTTGATTCTTTTTAACCCACCATATAGTTAAAATTTTATAAATGAAACAAATAACAAGCTTTTAACAAGCCTTAAGGACTCAACAGGACTTTGAACATATTTTTTTAATAATATTTTTTTCGTAATGCAGACGAATAGTTTAGAAGGTTCTTAGAATCACAAGAGTCTTACCCAAGAGATGAAGGAAAGAGGGAAATTCGATTAAAGTTGTACTTCTTGGGTGCTTCCTGCCTCTTTTCTCCAATTTCTCAATTATCTAATTTCTATTCACATAGTTCGGACATATTTAAAAAAAATAATTGATAATTGTGATAGTTTTTTATCTCCTTCACTACACATATATAACTTTTATAACGGAAAAAAAAAGATGTGCTGCTATTTAGTTCGAAATACCAATGTACAATTTTCTTTTTAAGCTAAACTGCTTTTAACTTCCCACTTATTTTATCTTTTCCAAAACTGCAAGCTTTAATTGTATATCGTTTGTGTGATCAACCAACCTTCTACTTATTAAGTCAATCTTGCCAAGGTTATGTAGTATTATTTATATGAATAATACTTGTTTTCCGTTATTTAGTTAAAAGTTATCTCAAGATTATTCTAGATCTCTTTTTAAATTCAATATATTTTGAAAGTTCTTTTTACTTACAACTTAACAACTCCTCGATATTCTGTCAGATGTCTAACGGTTTTATGCTTCCAACAAAAATCTAATTCAATATCCTTAATTTCGTGAATTTAGGACCATTCCAAAGTTTAATTAAATTAAATTTAATTAAAAATTAATTTAATTAATCCATTAATTTGCAAAAGTATGTTTGCAAAAATATTTTGCAACTTTTGTAGCACACATCAAATTTACGTAGGATGAATTTAAATGTGACATACAAAATATTTTCTTAAACAACGCTGCCCGCAACTTCCTAAAAAAATAACTCACTGTTCTTCCAAATTCAAATGGTTCATTTTCCATACGCAGCAGAAACAAAAAAAGTGCAAAAATTTTCTTTCTCGGTTTATGAAAAATTTCAACAAAAGAATAATCTTTGATTTAGATTTCCCTCCCCTAAGTATGCTGTCAACAAAAAATAAATTCGAAATTTTAACATTCAGCTATATGACCATTTCGTATCCTAGTGAAAACGTGCACAGAAAACGCGAGGAACTCTGGTCGGAGTCAGCTAGCAGTGTCTATTGCAATCACTGCTTTCAGGTACGAGGAGATTCGATGGCGATTAAGACAACATATTCAGATAGTTTCATATCGATAGTCATCGAAATTTTGATTGGGTTTCTCCTATACGATAAGCAACTGCGAGGTGATTACCCATGAAAGTCATCTTGGAAAGCAATATCGTTCCTCCATCTGACATTTTCTTTCATAGCATGAAGAAGTGTCTGAAGCAAAAACGATCACAAACTGTTTTCGAAAGAAATTCTGACCAAGATTTCAAAAAAGAAAGAAAATATAATAAATTATTCTTCCAAATTCAGAAGTTTCAAGTTTCTCTGAAAGTAGCAACAGAGGAAAGAATAGACTTTTATCTTAAAGCTTTGGAAAGTTTCAACGAAAGAAATCTGGAGTTAAACTGCACATGTTAAGTCTGAGACAACAAGCATTAAACAAAATCGTATCCTGATCTTATTACACTATTTTGTTTTCTTGAGTGATTTTGTCTGGAATCTCGAAATTATATCTTTCATCTGTAAAAATCCTTTTCTTTTGATTGTCAAAGGTATCGAGTACAATGTCTTAGTTTCATTATATCAAATCATAAATTTCTAATACGTCCTCCATGTTAAGAAATCTGGAGCAGTGAGCCATAAAACGGATAAGAAAGAAACCAGGGTTAAACTCTACTCTAACTCTGCATCTTGATAAATGTTTTTCTTTTTTTTTTCCATCTCTGAGCCTGCGGTGAAACTTCAAACTTTTCTCTCGGCGTTTTAATCGGAAATTTTTGCTTTTATTTATGATCCCTACTTCGAATGACACCGGGAATCCTTCACCACCCTCCATCTGGTGCCAAACGATTTCGCACTTGGTCAACCCTGCGCGAAATCGGGAAGTATACAGCTTTCAGAATTTCTCTTCGGCTAGTGTAGGTGTAGTCGACGTGTTAAAAGTGTCCCGCTTATATTAATAGCGAAAAATATATTTTTTTTACTAGACAAAATGATGTGATGTTTATCGCTTTTTCTACCTTAAAAAAACTTACAAGCTGAAAATTAGAATAATAATTGCTCATTATTTATTAAGGAAAATATTTTTTTGTGCTCGTATATATTTTTTCTACTATGGAAGCACTTGTGGTAAATAATGGATTTTGAAATTTGTGTGAGCATTTAATAAGGATATCCACTTCAATGCTTTTAATCTAGGAGAGGTCTATTTAAAAATTTATTCAAATGCATACTTTTATTTCACGCATGAGAAGAGTCTTAAAACTTGAGCACATTTACTTATATAACTACTACTGCAATACTCCACATCAATATTATATCTAGAGCTAAGGTGATCTTTTTGTAGTTTGGGAATGAATTGTATGGAGTTAAAGACTGTGGCAAAATTATATAATATGAGGAATATAAATATGAGGAAAATTGATAATTAGTTGGAGTGACGCTTTTGTAGCATGAGAGAGAAATTATAAAAGAGCATTATCAAGCTTTGTACAGAATATGTGGAAAATAAAACTTTCCGTATTCAGTTTTAAGTTTAAATAATGATACTGTTTTATAATCAATAATATAAAAATCTCGTATACAAAACTATATTTAGTATTGGACTGAATTAAGATAAAAACATTTACCTAAAATATAACAAGAAAAATATATGAAATGCCATACAACAAAATGAATAAAGTATTTAAATTTGTAGTAAAAATCAAATCTCGATTGATTACACATCATTATAATTTTCAATGCATAGAATGATTGATTGGAAAGAGAAATAACAGTTAATAAGTTAAATATGACAGTTGATTGATGAAGACAGACTGCAGCGTAATTTATTAATTATCATTAAAGTATATAAATTTAGATAAACTTTAATACATTCATCATTCAATGTTAATTAAACCTGTAATACTTTTACCTTCACTTGCTTCGTATTTTTGCGATTCTTTTAACATGGGATACTTCTAATGTACCTTAAACAAATTAATTTTCTAATACATTTTCATGATTAAAACTAAATGTCATCATAGCTTTGAAGTTTGTTTGCTTATAAAAATAACGTGAATTTTACTAAAATAAATACTGCTCGAGTATTGCTAAATAACTTTAATTTTTAAATACAATAATAAATATTTAAATATTAAATTTAATATGATTGAAAAACTTGGGTTTAAAAATTGTTTAACATCATGCAAAAAAAAAAAAAATCGAATTCTAAAGTTTTTAAATAATTTTTTTTCCTTGAATTTTGACCTCATAGTTGCCATTGATAAGGATTCTGTCTTTAATTATACATATGACGTAACACTCTAATCAATCATCATAATCGATAATACATAGTACTGTTTCGTCTGATTATGTTATCGGCAAAAATCGTCAATATTTTAAACTAATAATTGCGAAAGTTAAAATTGCATTACAAACTTGCTAAATAAATTAAATTTTTAAGTGATACTGAAGATAAGAATTGAATGAGAGCTATTAATTATTCTTATCTTCAGTATCACTTTTTAAAAAATTAATTTATTTAGCAAGTATCAATAATACAAGCAATACCATTTAATATTTAATTAATATTAATTTAAATTAATATTATTAAATTAAATTAATTAATATTTATTTAATTTTAATATTAATTTAATATTTAGCAAGTACCATTATTTAGCAATTTCTACCATTCACTTTTATTATTGTAGGTATGTATTGCAAAGTATTTACTTTTGAATGAGAGCTATTAATTAAAGTAAATACTTTGCAATACACACCTACAATAATAAAAGTGAATGGTAGAAGTACTCAGTATGTAAAAATATTTATGCAATATGTTAAAGATAGAGATTAAAACAATTAGTGATTTTGAAGCAGGCGAATTAAATATATGAATTACATCAATAAATGTCTTTAGTATACTTTAGTTGTTTTCGACTTTCTAGCCAGGACACTCTTGAATTTTTGCACCTATTCATCATTAAAACATTTGAGCAGATTCAACTTTTCCCATGTTGCACCAAATTGCACAAGACGTAGCTCAGTGGCAACGTGCGCTGCTGGTAAGTATTATGGATGAGGTTCAATCCGCTGGCGTCTTTGTTGTAGACACTGTTTCAAAATGGTGTTTGTGACGTTCAGCTCGGTTTACCCAGTGGAAATTTTCCACATTTTCTCATATACAATACTTAAATGCAGGTAATTCACCCCTAAAATTCCTCCCGGAAGGCACTACCCTCCTCCAGCTACTCATAGCTAAATCAGACTGGACAGGTGCTCCCTCATAACGAAAATGACGCCTTTCCCTTCATCCATGAGTAGACTACTCATGGGGTGACCGTCCCACTCTGCTGGACATTAAGGATTAGTCCCAACAACAGCAACAACTAAATTGCGTCCGCAGTTTACCACAGTAGTTAGAATGAATACTCCACAGGGATGGCATCTGGAGCTTTGTACACTCTTCTTTATTGGCTATACGGAAGGACTTATAGGACTTTGGATTTACAGCGCTCATTTTCGTTAGGGATTTACGATGAATCACCTCGGATTATTGTTTCCCTGTGTTTATCTACTGATTTATGGTGTATCGTCTTAGCTCATGGAATTACCATAGCCATTCACATGAAAGATTTAAGTTAGAGAAGTTCTTCAGTTTCAAAGCAAACGAACCTATTTCAGAGATCCGACAAGCAGTCCACCAAGATATTCTTCCGCAAATGACGTTAACATAATTGATTTTTCATTTTAAATACCAATTCATGTTCTATTTCTGATATGTATTAGTTATTGTGAATGATGGCGCAGATTTAATTTCCCTGATTCCATACACTTAATTTATTGCTTTTTTCAATAAGTAGATTTAGTAGGGAACAGTTGATCGGCATGATTTTAGTTTTCCCTAATATGCTACAAGAAATAAAAAGTAAATCTATTTAAAAAAATTATTACATTCCTTGACACTACTCTAAAGGAGCATGCTGGCACATCAAAATTGTTTCCTCATATATATATTCACAATTCAAAAATTATTTATTTAGAAGAACTATTTTTAGTTTACCGGTTCCAATTAAATCTAAGTTCCATCTTTCGCAAAGAATAAACATCTAATTTAAGAGGCCTAGAATTTTTTAGGTTAAGTACCGCAATCCCACCATATCGTAATTACTTTGATGATTGTATTCGGCAATACTAGTTATCTTTCTTGAAATCCGTATGCAAACTTTACAAGTTCGACAGTAATTTTAATCTTTCATTTCGTATCGTATACTTTTTGTATATTTTTAATAATAAACCAGTTTAATTAAAAAAATTTTTTTAAAAAAAAATTTAAAATCTGTAATCTGTAATAATAGATAAATCATTTATTTAATTGAAAATAAACGATTTATCTATTACAGACTTTGGGTGCTTTCAAAGCTGCAAACAATTGTTAAAATTGTAGTAACTTCATCAAGCTATTCTTATAGGACAAATTACACGAATCACCACGTTTTTTTCAAGGATTCTTGAAAATGATTAATAAGTACGTATGCTGTTTACAATTTTATTATTGAAAATATTTCTCTAAATTACTACACTGTGCAAAATGTTTCACTTTAAATACCGCCTTTATTAATAAATATATGCTATTAAAATATACGTAAATATATATTGTACTTGGTTAAAACGAAACTATGTAGTTCCAGCATGAAATATCCATTACATATAGATTTTGACTGAATATATTTCCAATAAATCTTTAAGGGTACAAACCATTTGCTTTAAATCATAATGAAACAATTTCCGAAAACATGCAGGTTTTGATGGAAATTAATTCTCCTGACATCCCTTGGGCTAGCAGTGTGTCTTTATTGCATGTCTCCGGGCTCATTCATCATCGCTACCGTCCCACACCAAGACGTCCACCCTCTCCCCAAAACACCCCCTTCCAAATTCTCCCCCAAATTACCTGTCGTCTGTGACTCTGATATAAAGTCATTAGCTTCTGATCCCTCAAAGCATTTACAAAGAAAGGCCTGAAGAATATTGACAGAAGGTTAATTGTTTTCCTCTAAGCCGCCAACCTTGTCTCGAGACTATGTGCAATCTGGGAATAGCTTTCACATCTATTATTTATAGCCTGTTTATATATGAATGTATAGTTAGTTTGATTATTCTGTTTTATAAAATGGTAATAGCAGTTACTCAAATGACAGTGTCCCAACTAATGTACACCATATTAAGCTTTTATTTTGCTTAATGTTATACACAAAATCCAATAATGTCATGCACAGGGTTGATATAATTACACTTTCCCCTATTTACAGCATTTTGCATTCTTCAATCCTGAATCCATTTTGAATCAGATCAACAGATTGGTACAATCGGTACTTAGATACACCAGATGCGCATGAATAAACTTTAAAAATAAGTATTAATTCAAAAATGAATTTAATAGGCTGCTCCGCGCACAGTAGTAGGGGGACATGTAACATGAAAATAATCAATATGGAATCAAAATGACAATTTCAACATTTTAAGATCAAAATTGATCAGCAGAAAGAAATAGTCTAAATATTTGCATTTGTGACCAAATGTAGAAATGTTATGCAAAATAGATCACTCTATAAAACGGAAGTACAAGTATATAGTTGGCATACCAACGTTTTTGTTTGTAAAAATGACTACTTAATTGGTCGACACGCGGTATTGTTAAAGCTGTCCCGTGTAAATAGATCCATGAGTTTCGTTGGATAAAAAATTAAATCCGGAGAGATGTCTGAAAAAGGTGTACTAGCCCTGATTGCAAAATATGAAAATATTGGTAAATTGAGTTCAATCTGGAAGATGGCGTAAACCCTTCTCTCCGCAAGTTGTGGAGATCGTCTTGTCATTGGAAGTTGTATATCGATTTTATTAAAAGTAACTTATTGATTAAGTATTGAGTAGTATTGAGTAACTTATTAACGAACATCAATTGCACTAAAAATACTTCGTTCGATGTAGTTGAAGTTGGAACCAGAAAAAAAGATAACCAAAACTGAAAGTTGCCGTATCTATGGCGTGAATGGAAATATTAAGAATATTTGTTGCACTTTTATCACAACGTGGATTTAAAAGACCTAGTGGATAGCGCATCGGATATTCGCACCTGCAGGTACGGATTCAAAACACTCCGTGCATATACTAAGTATGAGTAAAATAAATCCGCTGATTGCGGTGACATTCGAGGAGTAAGCGAGCAAGATGTAAAAAATCAGGTTTCATCCCTGGTTGCATTAATTACAATATCAAAATGTCAGTGCAGTACGGGATGTAGTGCAGTACGAACCAGCTGTAGTGCAGCCTGTTAGGAGAACGCAGAAAGTTCTAGACGTTTACCGTTATAGTGGTAAACGATCTTAGATTTTGTACCTAATATTCAAAAACAGCAGAATGAGGCTGAAAATATGCATGATTTTAAGTACCGAAGTTATAAGCTTTTAAATCTTTCTGGAAAGAGTTTTATTGGATATTATAATTGATATATTTGCATCTATTATATTTACCTTAAGTCCTTACATTTTGAAACTAATCCTTCTATTTTAAACCAACTGAAATCTAAGTGTACACTTGAAAATGAACCACATTTATACTTTAATGCTACTGAAAATTTTTTAATTTTGATAGGATTTGAAATTTATTTAAATTCATTTATAAAATCCTTTTGCTCATGTTAAATATTTTTTTTACAAAACATTGCTTATTATTTATTTATTTTTCTGCTTCATATATCGATTGCTAACCTCCTTAAATTCAGATTTGCCAAATTCTAAAGGAGGAGTTTTCCTTCGAAAATGATTCTCAAAATCACATTTGTCTTTAGATTAAAAACCTAATATCAGTTTTGGAAAGATTGTATTTGCAAAAAAAGGGACACATTTTCTGGGTTTTACAGTGTTTAATTTTCGATTAGGCACAAAAAGCTCCAATTTTCTTTAGATTGAAGATTGCTTTTTCTGAAAAGCTTATCATTTCCTTTACTGTACAAATTTTTCCAAAATAAATCACAAAATATTTTTAAATTAATATTTAAGACTAAGTTTTTGTCAATCTGTAAGAATGAATAAATTATTATTGTAATTAGAGTACAACAGTTATCGGTCAGGTTAATAATTTGGTACTTTTCTTTAATTTTTTTTTAACTATGTAGGAGAGGGCAACTAAGATAGTCTGAATTTCGATAAAGTATTATTAAATAAATATTTTGAAAAGACGTAACAGCTTAAGGTGCACTTTTGTATTTCTAAATTGTCTGTCTTTTTAAGTAATTCAATGATTATCTTAAATTGCACTAATTAAACTCGTCTGCTTTTGATGTTTGTTACAAGCACAAGTTAACTGAAATATCATTAATATGCATTATTTACATTATATAATTAATTGCATAAAAATAGCCGAAGAAATTCGATATTGTTATTTTAATGAATGCCGCAATCAAAAATTTTGTTAAATGCTTCCTAAAACATCAATAATTTATTGTCACCGTATAGAAATTTTTTTTTAATTTCATGTTTTATTGAATTTTTTTAAAGTATTTTTTAATTCCTTCTATTAGCGGACACTCTCCCTATATCTATCTTGTTCACATTTTCAATCGTTATTAAAATGCTTTTTATTCATCCACTCAAGTTCAAATACATTTTTTTTGAACTTGTAGTGGATGACATTTGATGTTAAAACAGTTTATTCATATATTAATTCAATAATTAAATTGAATTCATTAATTTTAGTTTTTTTTTAGATTTAAGTTGCATATATCTAACAGTAGGTGACCCCAGATAAACTTAAAAAATGAATGATAATTATTTATAAAGGACTTTCTGCAATATAATGAAAAAAAGTAGGAATTGACTTTAAATTTTTTTATATTACTTATATAATGATATATAATGATAATTAGAAACACATTGTAATGAATATTACAATTTGTGTGTATTTATTTTTATTGTTTTTTGTACTTATTTTAATACTGTATTCATGGAATGACTGTGTCACACATATTATTTATAAATTAATTACACTTTTTTAATAAGTGCATAAAATTGTAGTAGAAAAATAATGGAATAATTGTACAACACGAAATGAGAAATATAAGCAGAAATGTAAGGCAAAATAAGGTTTTCTATAACAAACTAATTCCTAGAAGTTTTTGAATTAATTAAGACATATATACAGTTATTATTAACATAATAATTTATCTTATTTTCAATGAATATTAATTACTTTAATATATCATTATTTTCCATTATGCATAAATAAACTACGTGAGTGTTTAACTACATTTAGCTAGAAATAACTTTTAGATAATTAAATGTTTTCTTTTCTATTCACCATTACATTCTCGAACAGCATTTAGAAAATAAACCCATCATAATCGAATTTCTTTAACAGTCTAAATGTTAAGAAAGATTTCTAGAGTAAGAGCAATAGTTTCCATTACAAAAATTGAGATTAAGATTGGATGATCATTGTAAAAGTTTCTAAACATTTATTTGTCAGTTGAGACATTTGTCAATATTCTGTCTATTTGCTTCGATTATTTGTGTTAAAAAGTTGAAATGAATTAAATTTTTTCTTGTCCTTTATAACAGACATGTATTTTGGCAACAGAAAAAAAAGGAAGAAGAACGAAAAAAAAAAAATATTACGTACATGGCCGACAGACCTATCAATTAGATAAAGTATTTCTGTTAAATATTTTGGCTTCAAAGAATTGGAGACATCCACCATTTTCTAGAGATTTTTAGGTTTATTTGTCTATTGTAGAAAGTCCTCCTTTAAAATTGTCCTTGTGAGATTCTCTTACAATGTACACCAATTAGTCCTTTTTTGAACTTTCTTTTTCAACACCTCACCAGCATACCTCTTCATACCTCATGCCCGGTTATATAATTTCCTTACTCGAGATGCTTTACACATTGTGTGCTCCTCGTTTCTGAAAGCAGTGAGTACAACAATGCAGACTGCAATTCGAATCTGTACCTTCTATTCCCACCTGACCACGAGTCGGGGATGTTTTTCAGACTGTAAACAATATAGATTTCTCAAACTCACGCTCTCGGGATACTATTTCGTTATGTAGCTCCCTTCCAATAAGAAAGTTGAAGGTGGGACACTGGTGGTCCCTGATGTAGACCATGAAGAGACTACCGACGTGGTAAGAGAGTAAGAGAGTAAGTACCGTGGTTGAGGGTAAGAGAGTGCCTTCCGGGTGTTGTTATAGGAGTAGCTGCCTCGCATTTTGGTTCCGTATGGCAGAAAACCCGGAAAATTCTTACTAAGCAGCCTGATATTTTATGCGAGATGCTTTACACATCGAGTGCTCCTCATTTCTGAAAGTAGTGAGTACAATAATACCAACTGAGAATTCGAACCTCAATATTTTATCACGGCTTGACCACGAATCGAGAATGTTTTTCAAACTCTAAACAATATAGATAAAACTCACGTTTTTTGGGCATATTTTGCAGCATTTACTACAGCAAGATCTGTAAGTGTTAAAATCAACTTTCTAAAAAAAAAAAAAAAAAAAATTTGTAGTGTTCGTTCAAATATTTTTTTGTCCTGAAGTCATTCGCTATTAAATTTACAGATGTGTAGCCGATTCAATGCTGCCCAAAAGGGGCTAAAAAAGGATAGGCAACAATGTATGTACATATATTAAGCAAATGTCGTCCAAAATAGCATTTAGAAGAATAGTTATATCTTCGCTGGGTAACACGGCAGAATATACTCACTAACAGATCTATCAATCTATTCCTTTTAATTTCGAATCTAAATCTCTGCTGCCCAAGACAACATAAATGTCAAATTTAATTTTATAACGTACCTATTCAACGTGAAACGTTTTGGTGTGTAGGATTGATGTTTTTTTTTTATTGTTAAAAATTTTTGTGGTTAATGACAATTTAATTTTGATACACATAAAATAATAAACTAGTAAATTTTATTTTCAGGGGAGAGGGGCTTTCGTGAATTGTTATAATTAATTGTTTCTAATAGGAACGTTATCGTTTATCAGTAAGATGTTAAAAAACGGAAAAGAAATAAATGCTGATACTATTGCAACTAATTTAAAATTAAATTATTAAAAAAAAACATCGAATTTAATAATAAACAAGTATTATAAAAAAAAAATTAAAGTCGATTCCTACTTTTTTTCACTATATTGCAGAAAGTCCCTTATAACTAAAGTGAAATTTTTCTCTTACATCTGGTGCCATCTATTGGTAGATATATACAACTTAAATCTAAAAAAAACTAACATAAATTAATTAAATTTAATTAATGAATTAATATTTGAAAAACTGTATTAACATCAAGTGTCATCCACTACAAGTTCAAAAAAAAAAATGTATTTTAAGTTGAGTGGATGAATAAAAAAACATTTTAATTAACGATTGAAAATTTGAACAAGATATATATAGGAGAGTGTGAACTAAGAGTAGGAATTGAAGAAACTGTTTTGAAAGAAGATATTTTTTAGTTAATTAAACTCTTTTCCTCTCACGAAATTCTGATCATATAAAACAACTGTAATATATTTATACATATTATAACAATAGTCCTGCATCAAAATCATTTTAACTCAAAAGATACCTAATAGAATTCTCTCATCTTTTTCTCTAATATTTTTAAGAAACAGATTCATTAAAACGTTTTTAACTTTTTCCTATTCTTTAGTATTTCGCTGTATGGCAATAAATCCTTCCAAAATTTTATATATGATTTTTATCATATGTGAACATGTTGTCCTGGCTAGAGGTCCGTAACGCCTCAAAAATGTAAAAGCTATAAATAGTGAAGCTATAAAATAAAAAAAAAAAATAGAGGATAAGAGTATAAATTATTATTTAAAGCATACTAATCTCTTCGCGCAACATGGAAAATTTCATTTCAAAAACTTTTTATTTAAGATAAACATTGATTTTCATGTGATTTTATTTATGTGTGTTTTTAAAACTGGCATGAAATATGTGTCGTAAATATTACGATTGCCAATATCAATTCAGTATTCTGTAGCTCATATTTAATTGTCTGGCTTTCAAAATATAGTTGTTTCAATATCTTGAAAATAGTACCTAAAAATTAGCTTTATGTTAATAATAGTTAATTTAACCATCACATATCAGACTTCTCTATCTGAATTTGGTAGTGCTTCTTGTAGTATTGAACAGGTTAATAAATTTTATTAAATTCCTGTCGCGATTAAATTTAATAGTTCTTGTGGGGATTCTGCACTTTAGCGTTCCGATTTCGCCAAGTTTCTTTATCACGACAAATGAAGTATTGTGAAACCGCGGTGGCCATTTTGTGTGTTTAGGGAGGAGAATTGGTGATAATCGCAAGGAAAATAGCTCCAAATAAATAATCATAAAGTGCAAATTCCGGTTCTTGTAGTATTCTGACCAATTATTGCATAAATTTCTTAGGTTATTAAACAATGGTAAACTCCCATTCGTCCAGCAAAATATGTTCACACATAATAAATTGATATTTGTGGAAGGATTTCAGTTTTTGGGTTTTATGATAAACTTAGTCTAATTGTATGGATTCATATTGCTTTTCTCTACATTCTATTCCAAAATGAATAATTATTATTATAGTTGCACTTGCTTTCATTACGTAGTAAAGTATGAAACAATATCCAATAAAGAAGTCATTATCAACCCATAATAATATTAATCTGTAAGGAACTGAAAATATAAAAGTCTATTATTTTATATTAAATTATCTTCTAAACTAAAATATGAAACAGTTTTAAGGAAAATATGAGAGATAATGTAATTTTTGATGCAAAGGATCATTAAAACTTTTCCTTCAAGTTAAACATATTTAAAATATCTAAAGAACCAATTCACATACCAATTTTTCTAAAGGTCTATTAAATATCAAATTTCGAAACTTCGGAGAATCCCATTTTCTGTTAAAAATAAAAATAAAGTAAATTTAATCTCATGTCTCCCGGGAATTTCTTTTCATTTCAAAAACCTGATTATTAGCTCAATTAAAAGAGATCATTGTATTTGAATTTTCGAATACGCTACTAATACTTTCCCTGAATTGTTTCAATAACAGCACATGAGATATGAAACTTTAATAAAATTAAATTTCCGATGAAATTCTCGAACTTTATTTTGCCATTAGAATGGCACTAATTTTTATGAAGTTTTATTTGTTCATAATTATTTCCAGAATTTTAAATGCCTTGTAAAGTAAATTTTAAAAATATTATTTTGAATATTTAATGAATTTCTAAATCTTCGTTAAATTTCGTTTCCAATTATTACACTTTCTATATATATATATATATATATTCATACAGTACTTTAATTTATTTTCATTATATTTCGGGGATCATACATAATTTATATTCTAAAAACAAGATAATTTTATAGGTTTGGAATTTAAGAATAGCAACTTTTGTGTGATCAGAATGCAAAAGAAATGTTCAATAATGTATAAATTCAATCTTACATTAAAATATCTCAGTTAATAGTTAATATAATTATTTCGATTTTCATTAAAACCTAACATTTTACAAAGTTTTCTGGGGGTTCAAATATCCTGGTGGATAGGATCTCAGTCTTGTAGAGCAGTTGGAAGTCCAATAAGGTAACACGAAACCTTTTTTTCTGCTAATTCCCCCAAATACCCCCTTCCCTAATAAAAAACTTGAAAGCTGGAGGCAGATT
The DNA here is from genome assembly GCA_021605095.1 of Caerostris extrusa. Lineage (NCBI taxonomy): Eukaryota > Metazoa > Arthropoda > Arachnida > Araneae > Araneidae > Caerostris > Caerostris extrusa. The sequence goes on along the minus strand of BPLR01011053.1, from coordinate 40,847 downwards.
ACCAATCCTAAAAAATGCCCTAGTCCAATTGGGGTGATTAGGATCACGGATGAGAGGTCATTAACTTTGAACCACTGATGTTCTCATTGAAATGTATTTATTCTATAATTTTTACCTTTATGACTTTCTCTCCCTCCCTCAGAAATAACCAAAAGAATAAATCAAGAAATATTTGAGGATGCCTTCATAAAACTACTTACGTTTTATCATATCAGCGTTTATTCAAAATAAGTAATGTTAAAATAATATGACTTTTAATTCAATATTATAGTATACTGAATTTTAATCTGCAAAGCAATTATTAGTTAACTACCATAACAGATGCCAATATATAATTGTAGCCATTATGAATTCAAAAATTATCGAACATTAACGATAAATCACTCTGGATAAAAATTTAAACGATTAAAATATTCTCAACTATAATGTGTTTATCACATTTTGAACTTCTGCGGAAATATAAATATATTCTTAAGTTTTTTTCTTCATTCAAGCAATTACAATATATGAATAATTCAGGCATTGACCGTTAATTTAATTAAATATTCTCTATTGATAAGAAATCAGCGCAAAAAAAAAAAAAAAACTAATATACAACGATAGTTAAAACAAGTTGTGACTATCTATGCTATATATAGTATCCTATAATATGTATGTGTTTCTCTTTAAATAAGTAAATGCTTTCGTGATTTAGAACTCGATTATAATAATAAATTAATTAAATGCTAAAAAATTATGCACACATAAAATACTTTCAGAGACTTAAAACAATATATTCGACATCCAAATAATCCAGATGACCACCAAAAGAATGTGTAACTCAAAAAAGACCCATTGTGCAACGATGAACGTGTGCGAATGAACTAAAATGAAGTTCCAGAACAAAATTATTATTAATTATACATTTTTATGAAAGATATCAAATCAATTATTCTATTTGACGAAGTTAATAATACAGATAGCGTGGCACGTGTCATAACCTGTTCCAATGTGAAATCGTAAGCCAAAAATTTCTCCTATGCTGGCATGTGCACCTGGCTGCAAAAAACCACTAAAGTCGATCGAGAGATTAAGATAGAACAACCATCGTTATATAGTATTCTCTGGTTTTGAATCTTGTGAGTTTCTTCATGCAGTAATAACTGGAAAAGTAAGGTAAAAATAATGACAGTACGACAGGGGGCTTTTAAACTAACACGTTCGGGATGGAGTCTCATTGTCTCTGAAAGCAGGGACTGCAAGGAACGAAACCAGCTGATGTAAATGTGAGATATCCAGCTCGTTAGCTACACGTAATATCACTGAGCTAAGACACGGATAATATATAACATTGTAAAATACAATTTAAGCATAGTTTTATATTCCGTCTTTAGCTATTTCCTTGGATATATCCAAACACAAAGAATCTAATCATTTCAATATAATTTGTTTTTAAATCAATTGCTATACTATTTTAAATGTTAAAAAATAATTCAATGATTAAATATTTTTAGAATAATTAAAAAAATTCGAGCTGTAAGACATGTGTATTTAATTTGCATTTGAATTCAAGCAGCTGATATCTGGCTTCGTAATTAAGCTGAGCACTTAGCATGAGGTAGTGACAGTTCAATTTCCACTCCGGTGATTCTGGAGAATAATTAGCCTTTAATGAGCCCTTAACTACTGACCTTTCCGAGTAGGATGTCTTCGCGCTCCATTTGGGCATAAATTGAGAGCCGACTTATTAACAGCTCATCAGAAAATCTGAAGATGGGCGCCGTCTTCCGTGTTCGTTGAAGTTTCTACGAGTCCGCACAAATCTATCTGACTTCCGAATGTATTGAATTGCATTACAGATACTGAGATTATATAGACTTCGGTGTTAAGATCGTAAGAAAATGCAGAAAAAAGTACTAATAATGGGATTTTGCAATGATTAGGGTGTGAAGTCACTGAAACTGCTGAAAGCATCTTTTTTTGATTTCTATGGTTAAATTTAAAATCTGTAAACGCATTAAATTATTATTTTTTATTAAACGTATTTTCATCTAATATATTTAGATGGAAATTGTTTTTCTGCCACACGTTATTACAATATATTAAGGATTTGAAAAGGTTTATGTAAAGATATATAATTAATGAGTATATAAAAGGATTAACATACGAACACTTAACATACAGGTTTTGATAAGTGTGTTTATGGATACAAAATCATGCTACACATTTCTCATGTGTAGCATAATTATGTTCTACTTTTAAATACATTATATCGTTACACTTGGGACCAAATTATATAATATAGCCACATATCATAAGCTTAAGATCAAAGTATATAATACACCCACATATCATAAGTTTGATTGGTTGGTAGGCTGTTGAGTTTTTTATGACGCAACGCCAAAAAAACACAGTCCTTAAATTTTAAGAAATTCCTATATCAGTGCGTTAATGTCTTTAAAAAATAAAAATATATTTTCATAATAATTATCTCCCCGGATATCAAACTAATAAAGGAAGAGTAAAATTAAATCGAAATTATAGCTTTGCTAATAATTGTTAATAATTATTGCATTTTGAGTAGCGAGGTGGTCTAGGCGGTTCTCAGTAAATTAAGCATGTCCGCTTCGATGTCTTCTCAATTTTACAATTAAAAATCTGTTAAGATTTGAGTCTGGAAAAGCCTGTGATGGTATGTTTCGTAAAAAGAAAGCTTATTATTCATTTCCTGGACCAAGGATTTCTGACAAGTGAAGTTGATTGTAATCTTTATATATTTATTTGCGTCGCCAAAGGATACTTCAAAATTAACTTGTAACGGAAATGTTTTTTGATATTTCTTCTAACTTTTGAATTTTAAGTTTACCGGGAATACCCGCATGTCCTTTATATCATAACCTTTTTCTAATAATTCAAAATGGATTTTAATAATCTCCAATATTATTAGGTGGCTTTTTTTATTTATAATTTAGCAGGATGTTTCTGCAACTTCTTGAGACGGAAAATAATATAAAATGTCTGCTAAAAGATGAATCCATTTTATTTAATGTTAAAAGGTTGCCATAAATCTCTGCTATAAAAACAGGACAATGTTGGTTGAGCTTTCTCAAGAAAACTGTGTCTTTCAAAACAGCCAAACGCCTTCTTCATCTGTCCTTCTCTTTGAGACATCCTTGAAAATAGTCAAATAGGACTCATACTTTTGTTTATGTTATAAAAAATAAAAAAATGTTTATCAAAAGCGTGAAACCAGATAGTTATTTGGAACATATTTCTTTTGTTAAAAAAAAAAAAACATTTTTTTTTTTTTTTGCACAAAATAAACTTAATGGAACCTACTCTACTATAAATCCAATGTACCATTGGATAATTTACATTAGTCATTGCATAAATCATACTTGTTTACGTAAAAATATTCCAGCTCCTTCGTTCTAAAATGGAAAGGTCTCCTTGTCCAAGTCTGAAGTATTCTGGTATTCGTGGAAAGTTTTAGTTTAAAAAGTTTCAATGTTGTACTTCTTCTTTAATAATGAACCATATAGAGTAAGATACAGAAAAAATGCATCTGTAGTTTTAATAAACTTCATACATTTTTGGTTAAAAATACATAAAGCTCAATCATAAAGGGTTTTTTTTTTTTTCATTTGCATTTAATTTTATTCTCAACTAAACATTTTGTCTAGTTAAGAATAATCCTATCTGAATATGAATGAAACATTTTTATAAACAAATAGGACTAATTTAATTCTTTCCATACCACTAGTTTTAAAAGATCTTCACCATTTCAATTTAACTCATAATTAAGATCTGGAGATATGTGTCCCAGTAATACAAGAAATTTGAAAAACAAAAGTTTCTTTTTGCTTTAAACGGTTTAAAAAGATGAGTTTATGTGCAAAGTTTAATTTAATGTAACTACAGCTTTAAAAGGTTTTAATTGCACTTAATTAAAAATTGCTTTGGAATATTAGATAGCTTTGTGTAAAAATGCTTTGTGTAAATTTTAATTGCTAGATTGTGTAATATAACGCAATAGAACTACTTCCAAGATAGCTCAAAATATTTAGTTTTTATGTTTTCATTTGAATAGTGCTACATTGCTGTGAAAAATAAAAAAATTTCTATGAAAAAAAATTTATTCATTCTAATGTAAATGTAATACAATGTTTGATTTATTTTTTAAAATAAAAAGTAAACATGGAGAAAATTGTTTAATTAATGTATCATTTAAATATTTTACAAAAAAAGTTGCATTTTAACTCTCTAAATATTAGTTATAGTGGTATAAAGCTTTAATTCATTAATAGATAACTACAGCCACAGCTTTAAAAAACAAATTTGGAAGAAATTACGACAGTCTCGTATGGAATTAGCAGTTTGGATTTTTATGTTCTTTTAATGTATTACTCAAAGTGAATCAGTTATCCTTGTTATTTTATACCAGATATATTCCACCATGGCTAAATTATGTTTCATTTTCTATCATCAACATAACTATAATCTTTGAAGTTATAATTCCTATCTCTGAACAGTATAAATCTTAACGTTTTTGGACATGATGAAATGCTGCTGTTCGTCAACAAAAGCTGGATCTCATTAACATGTTATAAAATATTTGAAGAACGTCTAGCTTCTTCAATACCTTATTTAGATTTTGGATATTCGAAATAACAGTTCTCTTTGCTTTTATTTGCACCCATTTGAATACATGCTACAAAAAAATCAGATAGAACACTATATATGAATATTGAAGTAAATCGTTAACTTTACATTTAAGAAATACTAGCAGTAAGAGAAACTCTTTACTTTCTTTCATACAAGTGTACATACAGAGTTCTCATAGATCAGTTCTTCTAATACTGCACAAAGTTGCCATCATCAGGAGGTGAATCCTCTAGATCGAAGGTCGATTATTAAAAAGCTCACAATTTTAATGCAAACCTAAGAAAAAAGACATTAAATATGGTATAAACTATTGCTCGAAATCTAGATTACATTGGTTTTAATGAACTACAAATTGACCCTTGTTTACTGTGAATAAGTTTTTTGAGATATGTTTTTTTGTAAATATATATAAATTTGTATTTATATACGTTAAAAATCTTGGCAAATTTCGTTCGATATTTTTTAATAATCTGCACAAGACGTTATGCGGATAATTCTTTTTTTTTTTCTTTACATCATTTCCAACCACTTAATAAAATAAGTATTTTAATCTTATATTCTCAGTGAAATCTTTTCACGTAAATCCCGTATCATAAACTTGTAAAAAATATATGTTCCTAACACAGCTCTGCAAGTAAATGAAAAGAAGCTCATAAATATATTCTCCTTTGAAGTTCATGGGTTCGTAATCCCACCGAAGTCATCATTTTTCATAACACTTCTGGTTAAAAAAAATGCTATTTTCAAAGCTGATTTTTCTCTCGAACATTGGCATTATCTTATTTAAGAAACAAAAAGATTTAGGACAAAATGATTTTTTTGTTTGCGCATTTATTTGGATTATTATTTATAAAAAAGAATCGATATTCTATAAGTCAAGTTTTTGCGTGTTAGTGATTTGTTTCAATTATCTTATTCCTTGATAAATGTCCAAAATACATTAATAATAATTATGTATTTTTGTATAAATTTTTTTTGGCCGTCTAGTAAAAAAGAAATGCGAATAAAATTAGAGATAAAATAATTGCTTGTAGCAATTTAAATATAAAATGCAATAATAATTCCAATAAATACTCGGAAAAAACGTCCGTTCCATTTTTAGTTTTTTGTTTGCATTTTTTAAAATTCGTTTAATTATTATGAAGAAAAATAGTTCACAGAATATCAAACCTATTTTTAATAATAAAAAATCCTTTCTTAAAGAAAAGAAATAATATATTATTATTATATCAATGTTTATTTATTATTATCACATAAATTTAATAGCTATCTATATCTTTTTTAATGAAAATTAAAGTACTTAATTTAGTATATTGATTTCTTTTAAAATGTGTAAAAAGAAATGTAGAAAAAAAAAAAAAAAATTAAAAAGCAACAATATTCGATAAACAACACTCAATTCCTCACCAATATTTCGGGAATTATAGAGAATTGACTCAAATGTCTGTAAACCAACATAAAATTATTAATGCGTAACTATTGCTAGACTTCGCATACCACAAATGAAAGCGTGTTTGCTTTGGAATACTATAACGTAGCTCACAATACTTGCTCCAACTTGGCCAAAATTGAAAATTAATTTTCGTAAGATTAAATTTGTGGTGTCTCATAAATATCAAAATATATGATAGGATAAATATTAAGGAAACACAAATAAGGATAACAGTTCGGGATAAAGGATAAAAATCAAAATATGTGATAGGATAAATGTTAAGGAAACACAAATAGGAATGAAGGATACAGATTGGGATAAATGTTAAGGAAGCATAACCACTTCTACAATAAATTTAACAGCATAACTTAACATTGTCCTAACCCTCTTGTTACGATTCATTATCCTTATATTATTGGACAATAATATAATTATTAATGAACAGTAATTATAGAATCTTAAAAACTAATTTATTTAAATGTGAGGTCATGATTTGTCCATTATTTCTTTGTAAGAACTTGATGTTATACAAAGATGACAATTAAATTTAATTTTATAAACATTCCTGATACTTAGACAATATCTTTTGAAATATTATACTGATGTCAAAATAAAACCTTATTAATATTGCTAATCATTTAATTTTAATAAGCCATTAATACTGAAATCCTAATAACACTTATCTTAAAATCAAATACTGCACTGTTGAAACTCTCATTAGCTAGATGTTTTAGCTAACGACAAAATACAAGTCCTGGTATTCTATATTTTCTATTAAGTAAAATATATCCCTAACTTTTTGAATATGTTAAAATCATTAAGGGCTTGCTTCGTAGATACGTAATACAAATTATTATAAATTGAAAAAAGAAAAAATCACAATTACACATTTCAGCTACAAGAAGTGCACATTTAATTTAAAACATGGTATGCAAGTTTGAATTAAGATATATATTTTGAAATCTTTAAAATAACAAAAATATTAAATGTAAATATAAAAAAAACGATGATAGTTTAAAGAATTTGTGTTTTTGGACTACTTTAGTAATGAGAAAACATAACTCTAATGCTTTGTGCTACTTATACTTCAAGAAGACGGATATTTTTGATGCCTACACAATGGTGCACACTGTGTCTTCTCAGAAATTTCATGGGAAAAGCTCTGCATTCCATAAGGTTGTAAAGAAATGCACCTCCTTCATAATGAGTTGAAGGAGTCTGAAATTATGATATCTAAATTTCAACAGGGTCTGAAAGATCCACTTAAGTCAATGGAAGTAATACTACTATTTTTTTATAGTTGAGTTAATAAAAGGTAACACTGACATTCATCACCTAATAGCCAAGATATAACATTTACACTCGCCATCTACCCTGTTGTTTAAAAGTCATGTCCCCCAAACACTGATGCTAAACCTCCAAGCCGTGACAATTGCTAACTATGTCTTCAAGAATGACATTAAGATGATTCTCTAGTCAACAAATCTTTTATAACTTTCAGCAAATTTCAGACTTGTTATTGCCACCATCAAACCTAGTAGTGGCATTTAACATCTGTGCAAAGCAACTTCCACCAATTACGGTAAAGCTTCCTAAGAACATCAAACATCTACTATTTACTATTGACATAGAGCTCAAAGGTCCAGTTAACATGAAAATATCCATTCTTTTCTGAAATACTTCCTTCTGACGCGGACCAGCATTATGACCTGATGCTTATATTTCTAAACGTTCAAGGCGTTCTCTATTTCTCGATATGATGGCCGATTGGCTAACTCCCTGGCCTTTGGTTCCATAGGCTTCAGATTCGAATCCTGGCAGTGGCAAGGATATTTGTTAGTGGTTAGGAATCTACGTTAAACTTCAGGTCCCGGTGTAATTAACCTAAAGGGTGCACATAAAGACATACCAAACCATTTGATATTACCGGAAATTTTTCCACACTCTGTAGGATATAATTAAATGTTTGCCAACTGATGCTACTAAAAATGAAGCAGAAATTACTTTAAAGAACTGTGACTTCTTCACTTAGAAGTTTATTCAACTAAATAATACAGTCTGCTACAAAAAATTATAAGACCACTTGAGGATTTTCTCAACAAAACAACATTTAAATGAATTTATAATTAAGTATATGAAATGAAATAATTTTTTAGTGTTATTTTAACTTTGAAAAAAAAAAATTGATAGAATTCTTTCCTTTCGAAATGTTTTTTCAAGATCATGATGTTAAACAAATATAAGACCATATTTTTCCTTAATCCTGCAGATTATTTTTGCCTTTAACTGTGACCTAAAAGAAAGGCTGGAAAGCAGAAAAACGGCAAAAATTCAGAAATTCTAAAACGGAAAAGAAAGTCAGAATATGAAAAAATTATAATTCTTAATTGTTCTAAAACTACACTGAAAAAATAGTAAAAAAATATGACAGAAATAGAGCTATTAGCTCAGAATATAAAGGATGTTTTCCACTTTAAAACCCTACCGGTATACTGAAGATGCAGCATAGCCGACAAAAAATGTGTCTTCTGGCAACTGTGTTTGAAGTTAAATATTGATGTTAATCACTGGAAATTAAGTAGAATATAACGGTAACTTAATCACCATAAAGTAGCATCTCTGAAGAGGACAAAGAATGTCATACCCCGAATCTACGTGAAAAAAATATAATATTTAAGACGAGAAAAAGTAATTTAAACATCAGGGCGTAATAGCCGCTACGGGTAAGATTAAAAGTAAGAATTTATCTTCTGTAGATAGATGGAAAGTTGTTTGATAATGGTATGAATTTTTTTCTTATATATGTAGGAAAATATGATCTGCTAAGAGTTGTCGATAAATGAATTCGTACAGTTATCAACGGATGTTACACAGAAAATAAATTTAGGTAATTTTAGGGCATATATTCAATAGAAAACAAATTGGGTTGTTTGTCTCGCTAATACGAAAAAAAAAATAATGTCATTCAGCACATGAGTTTGAAATCATCATCTATTTTTCTGTTTTCCAACCTTTCCTTTAGGTTACCGTTAAAGTCCGAAGTTTAGCAAAATAATCTTCAGGAAAAAATGCGATAGTATTCTGAAATAAACTAATCGGTTAAATCAGTTCTAAATCGTGGGATTGCAGTTCTTCAGGAAAATGGTAAAAAGCAAATTCTTAATAAATTTCAAAAACACTCTTTTTCCGCGTATGGTCTCATAATTTTGTAGCAGATATTTGTAGTCCATCTTAGTTATATTATTTTTTTTCAGAACAAATTTCTTAAATACTAACTACTTAAATTTCATTTAAAACATCATATACTGAGAGATTAATTTTGAATTTGATTCAAATATATCATAATAATCTAAATAGCAACAGTTTCCTGTTCTTATACTTTTGTACCTGTGATGTGAAAATGTATCATTTCCATGTGGCAAATTATCTTGACACGCATCCAAGCAAATCAGAAAATTTTCAAGCTCTCTAAACTTCTCTATCTGAATATTCGGTTAAAAAAAGTTTAATCCTTAACTTAGTTATACCAAATGCTTAAATGTAACAATTTCTGTCATCGAAGTAGCTAAACTGGATTGAAGATAAGATGCATAAAATGTGTTGAACATCATTACTTCCTAGATTGTCATCTGAAAAGGAAAATATATAACACCACCAACGTAAAACTATGGTATGTTCGTTCTCTGTTTTAACTGTGCAAAAGTTCACAAAAGTATTCTGAAAGTACTTCCAGAATTCTTCAAGTACTGATATGAAAACTTTCTTACCAAGAACGGTTACCCTCTGTTCTCCTACGCAGACGAATATCTTAAACAACTATTCAAGATATGCCTATTCCTTGCAGCTACAACTCAATATATATGTCTTTTCCTTATTCCAGAAAGCCATCTTTCTTTTTAAAAAAGCCATCTCTGTTTTCAAATACTTGGAATTTGAAATTTACTGGTCATATTACAAAGATGCAGCAGTCACACTGGCATACTGCAAGAATTTCTTGAAACATACACATATATCCACTTCGAAACACACACACACATATAAAAAAAAACACAGAGGAAACAAACACGAAAAACACATATATCCTCTACGAATTATTTCTTAGACACTGAGCACACCTCTAGATCCTCTTCACTTGTTGGAAAAGCCATGCTGTTACGATGTATATTTTGGTGAATTGTAGATCTTTTTCCTTTTCTATTACCTGTTATTTGTATAATTTTTTCACTCATTAAATTCTTACATTTTATTCAATAAAACTCACTGTCATCAATAAAACTCACTGTCATTCAATAAAACTCACTGTCAACATCATTACTTTAGAGTGTCATCTGAAAAGGAAAATACATAACACCACCTACGTAAAATTATGGGATGCAGAAACATATCGTTCTCTTGTTTCAACTGTGCAAAGTTCACAAAGCATTCTGAAAGTACTTCCAGAATTCTTCAAGTACTGATATGAAAATATAATTTTTATATATAATAATTTATGTTTTATATATAATTTTTATACGTATTTATTAAATATTTATTAAGCACATAGAACTTAACGAAAAAGATAACTATCTTTTTTCGTTAAGCTAAGAACTTAAGGAATCCTACGTAGCCAAAGTGCACTATTAATCTTCGGGATTAATAATCTATTCAAAACACGAATATACTGAACACGTAACTCGATATGAGTGCCAGGAACATATGCTTTATACAAATTTTTGCAATCCAAATATTGAATTTATATGACAAAGTAAAAATTTTTGTAATGAAAAGCTTTTTGTGGCACATTATGATACGAATGTTTAAAATAATAGCTTTACTTTTTGTTAGTTTTAAATTTTTGGTGACCTCTCTCACCATTGCAATAGAAAAATAACGTAATGAATAATAATCAAAGACATTTATTTCAAAGTCTTAAATAAATACTTTTAGTTTCTTCTCTGGCATATATTCTAGACAACGCTACATCTAAATAATAAAAATAACCATTTCCAAGAAAGTAATAGGAACTACATCTCTTGAAAATATCGTAAACCCCGTAATCCCTGCGCTATTGGGCATTGAAACGGAGCACCCAGCTGCTCGCATGAATTATGCAGCGAAAAGAGTTGTGCGTGCTGAATGCTTATTTTACGCTGATGATAATGGCGTCTCAAGCAATTGCTAAGCGATACAAGCAGACTGTTTATAGAATGTGTCGTGGAATTTGATTGAGAAAACGAGAAACTCCATGTAGGGAATTCGTAACCAAATCTGAAATAACGCATTAAACTGACTTTTTAAATTTTTATATTTTCCCTTAACCACTTTACAAGGTGGTGCATGAGCTCGTAAATTTTTTGATGTTTTTCTCGTAATTTTTTTAAGCTTTAAAATGAAATAAATTCGTTTCGTAGTACGGTCTTGAGTAATGTAGTATCTAATAGTAGTGCTTACATGAGCCGAAATGGTCTGGTGGATAGCGCTTTAGATTCCATGCGATAAATCTCTTTGCTGAATTGTCTCTCCTACTGTCTCAAAGGAAGAAGATGGTAAGAACTCCTAGATGTCATCTTTAAGGGTGCTCGTTCCAAATTTAGGCGGTACAACCTCTTCCATTTTATTCTTCAAACATAAAAGGTCCTTTCATCTCCATCTCTCATCATGTTTGAATAGGAATTATCCATGTATTCTAGATGCACACTCGACTACCAAGACTTTTGCATGCAAATATAGCTTTTTATTTTTATATATAAGTACAGGATAGAGCTTATATTATTATTAAATTTACAGTTTAAAAAAAGTATGTAGATGTAGTTGAGTTTTCATTGATATCGATAGCCACAACATATTCAGGGTATGCAAATCCATAAGGTCATATATGTTTTAGGTCGTAAGATTGATACAGAAAACAGTTGGAACTCAGAAAATAAGCAACATGATTTTTTTCTAATTATATTAAGAATCTTGTTTTGTAAGAAAAGTTATTTTACACAATTAAAGTAAAGATATTAAAAATTGTTTAAAACAAAGAAAAATATGGTATCTGCTACATGTATTATCTCCATTCACATTTTGAAATTATGGGAATAACACAGGGTTAAAAACGTAAATATTTTATACCAAATACTCATGTGTATAAAATTGGGGTAATTTGTATTAATTGACAGCAATAGTTAAATTCAAAGTAGGTCCGATTGAATTGCCTGGAAAATTTATGTTGCAGATGCACTTCTGAATGTAGCCGATTTCCTCCAATTAAAATTCGAAAAATTCTTTATTATCGATCCCTCCTCCCTTATTATTATGTTAGGAAACATGTCCTTAGGATAGTTTTGGAACGAAAATATAGTAAGTTTAGAAACTGCTCATTCAAAACAGAGCTTAGTTAAATAATTTTTAAAACACATTATGAAGTTTTGAAACGGATGCACTTTATGAAAATTGCTAACCATTAGTTCTTCGGATGATGATTGATGTAAGTTACGAAGTTTTCTTAAAGACAATTTTACAGTCTATTATAGCTCCAGAGCACGTAAATCTGTCATCTTTAAAAGATGCACCATGTTCTCATAAATGCTCTTTTGAAAGGCACTCATGTCGATGCATAATAACATAGGGCACTTCTCAATGATAGGTCCCAAGAAGCGTGTCAGGAAGTAGAGTACCAGAAGATTAATTGCTATAGGGCGCACATGCAAAATTTTTTATTTTTAAATTGTGAACTATGGAATCTGTATAAAAAAAAAAATCAACAATTGACAATAACTGAATTGTTTAAACTCAATGGTTAATCTTTATCAGTATTTATTTCGTGATGCATTATTTTTCTCATAGCATGTTCATTTTTCTTAAAAGAAAAATGAGTCAGAATGTACTTTTTTGTCTAACATGCCTGAAATAACAATTATGTGTTTACATTTATGAAATATTAATATCATAGAAATTTTTGAGATGGTCAGTTTTTCCGGCGTTGCCATGGATATTTATAGGGGTTCGATATACACTTTAAACAGTAGGTCCTGGTCTAATATGATTGAAGTGTGTTGAGCGTGGGGTAAAAATGAAACATCTCCTGTCTCGAATCTGCCTATAGGCAGGCTGCCTTGAGCCACCATGGGATTGTTGCGCCAACAAAGAAGATGTCAGTTTTACTTTTAAAAACAAATACACATTTAAAAATGAACTTACATATAATTTTCCTGTATTATGTTGTTGTTTTTTTATAACTAATCTTTAAATCTTTTAAAATATATTATTAAAAATAAAATATCTATAATCATTCGGTTTTCATGCATTATTGTTTTAAACTTTTATTAAGAGAAATTTCCGTTTTAGTTCGAGCCTATCAGATTTAAATAAAAAAACCGATTTAGTCCTTTTAATAATACGACAAGAAAGTGATGAACATCAATTTAAATGGCGTCGAACTTTTATTCACTGTGCATTTAGAATATCATTGAATTAATTATGGTAAAAGATAATACGAAGTTTTAATTTTTTCAGTTTTTTTTTTATTCTCCATTGATAATTAAAAATTGTGGGCCTGATAGCCGAGTGGCTAGCGTTCTGGCACTCAGTATCACAGGTATCGGGTTCGAATCCCGGCGGTGTCATGCGCATTTGTACTGGTTCGAATCCCCTTTAAACCGTAGGTCCCGGCCCTAATATGATCGTAGAGCGTTGTGGGGGCATTGTTACTTCACTTCCGTGGATTATCTTCAAGTCACACGCGCACCTGGGTAGTACAAAGTGAGTAACGTCGGTGCAGCCCTTATGTCATAAAGATCACGGTTTATTGCCAACTGAATTAGAGAAAAATAATAATTAAAAGATCTATTTTTTTCTAAAATTTTATTTAAACAAGCCTGGTAATAGAAGAAAAAAAAATATTTTTACACAAAAATTTATAAATGGTTGATACTCGTGCCAACGTACCAGAGAAAGGATGTTTACAATATTTAAATTTTGAACATATTAGGAAGGAATATATATATATCTTTTGATATTCTTTTCTGCAGTGAAGGAATGTTGTAGAATGGTTTCATAAACATAGCTACAAAATTTCAGATTATATATATATATATATATATATATATATAACAAATTATTATATATTACAAATGTCTTCTGATTCCCTTTTGGATTCTAAAACTCGAAAAATTATCTGAATATTTAATTTCCAATTGCTTTTTTTCCAATGGCTTTCTTTTTCATGACTAGCACGAAACATAATCTAAAGTTTTAGAGTATTCAATCAATAATAATTTAAATTTTAAAATAGACAGCAGATGACACTGAAATAAGCGTTAAGTTGCTCCTTTTTTATTAAGTGGATATTAAACATGAGAAATATTGTAATAAAAGTACATTTGATTAATCTTAAAATTTATACATTCCATTTTCCATTTCATTGCTTAAAGATAATTCGTGAGTTAAAGAAATAATATTATAAATAATATAAAGGAATAATATAAAGGAATGCATCCAATTACAGTAAAATAATATATGTTTACAGACTATATAAATGATTCTCTTAATTTTTTTATCTAGTTTTGTAATCATTTCATTTCAATAAAAAAAAACGTAATAAAAACATTTATATCACAAAAGTTACTGAAGAGAACTTACGAAGTACTTAACAACTGAAAAATATATATAGTTGTCAGCTAATTTCGCATACTTAGAATCCAAATTGAGATTTTTTCGAAGTTGTTTATTGATTAAGCTGAAATTTTGCTCTTTGAATTCTGAAAACATTCTACAACTTTTGTGCACTAGAGGAAAAATAATAATAATAATAATAAAAAATAGGCTTCGTACCAATTCATATAAAAAAAAGAAATGTGCTGTCAAATTTCTTATCGGTTATTTAAAGGAAAAAATATGGAAAATGAATATCAAGAACAGAAATAAAACGAGAAATTTTAATAATTATGAATACTCTTAAAACTTCGAAAATTAGATTGATTATTATTCGGATAATTTTATTTATTTATTAATAGATAATTGCATTTATAGAAACACGAGAAAATGTAGCAAACTAATATTGAGGGTGAAAATTAAATATGCCTTATTCTCCATTTTGCTTTTAAAGATAAATAACCTTTTCATGAAACAAATGTCTTCGCAGCTATCGAAAATGTTTCTTTCGACAAGCTTTTGGCCTGATCCCATTAACGGTCGAAAATCCTTCTCCAAAACAATCTGCGAGCTGCTGCTTTCTGCAATTGCTGGAGTGAAGGGAAAAAGGATAGCGCTGACAGGAACATAGGCCGATTTCTCTGATTCTTTTTTTTTTTTTTTTTTTTAGAGATAAAGAAAGCAGCCGAACAGCAGTTTATCTTGTGGTTTCCTTTTTTATTCCCTACTGTATTGCTAGATATTTTGAAGGATGTTCTTCACCAAGAAAAGTAGTTTCTTATAAATGTGATTGGAAAAAAATTACACCTCTTTGAGCCTTTTAAAAACAATTTAAAAGTCAATTTTCTTTGAATAATAAGATAATGATTTCGATAATGAATCATAAAGAAAAATTAGTCTCAATTATTTCGATATCGTTTAAAGAATGATTGCCGTCAATTAAAAAAATATAATACTTTTATCTAGAAATTGCAATATGAAATGGACTGCAATTGTTATTTAGTACATTCTATGCCTACTGTAACTAAAAACTGGGCCCCGTTATTTTTATATCTATAACTCTGTACAACAACCTACGATAGCCTACTGGAAAGAGGCTTAATGTTCTGTAGAAATTAAACTTTTCCTAAAAGTAATGTCGAATTAAGATGTTCTTTTTCAATGCCGGAGTTGGCCATGATGAAGACATAGTACCGAAAATCCTTCCTTTTCTTCGAGGAAAGTGCTAACTTCCTCACACAGATCCTTGAGACTGTCAGTTCGAACTTACGATGAAAAATGTGAATGTATTGAAGCAGGCAGTACCAGATGTATTTTGTGTACAATTGAATGTGCTATAAGTCTTCTATTCTAATGGTTAATGTCAACAGTTAAAAGTCTCTAGTATTTGGCTTTTTCAAATTAAAAGGAAATTGGTTTAACTTGTATGTATATCATTAAAGTGAATAAAAATAAGATTTAGTAGGTTACAATTGCCTTTAATTCATAAAGTGATAAAATATATTTGCAAATTCTAAATAAATGTGTATTGCTAACTTTGTATCTTTACCAATATTAGTGTTAGGTTCAAATTTATTACTTAAATATTTTCTACAATGCAATCGAAAATGAAAGAAGATATAAAATTATGATTTTTACGTTTTTACATTTACCCTTTTCGTAAACATTCATTTCGTTGTGGAAGGAGAAATCAAATCAATATGCATAAACCAAACTAAGTGAATCAAATAAAAAAACAACAACTAATAAATGACGGAAAAAAAGTAAATTTGTTAGGAAAAATCAGACAGTCATTTTGAAAAAGCAACTGCTTATGTACAATAACGAAATTGGGCATAGCTTGCAAAAAATTTACGGTTAAATTACCCCCCTTTTTTTTTTAGCTTGTTTTTCCAACAGTTAAGCAAGGCAGAATTTAATATATATAAATTTCATTCAAAGGAATTTTTATAAAGTACGTGCAAATAAATTACTGAACTATATATATAAGAGACAACAATTGTTTGTTCTGTTTTGGATTTTACCTGCTACTTCAGAGTCTTTAGCACAACCATCTTGGTGAACTTATCCATCTCCAAAAGTGAAAATATTTTACATCTATATATATATTTTATATCTATATATATTTTATATTTTATTTGAAAATATTTAATATTTTATTTATCACAAATATGTAGGTGAATATGTAGGTATTATTTCTAATTTACTATTTTTCTAATACTATTATTTAAGAATTTCGAGAAATGACTTTTATAAAAACATATAACTGCAACTTAAATAATCTAACTTAAATTAATTATATGTTAAGATAGTAGTAAATTTAGTCAATAGTCATTCTCTAAACAACCGGGGCACATTTGTTCTGCTTTGATTTCGAATTTCACCTGCTGCTTGGGAATACACATCATAAATTTCTAGGTACGAAAATGGAGCCCGGACTATAACTTTGCGATTTATGTTTACCATTTGGAGACCATAAGTGCAGTCCGGAAGAATTATTTTACAGAAACATGATAAGACTGTGAAGATGCTCGTTACAAAAGACCGCTAAGTCGTCTCAATGACTTAGCAAAATCCAGGAATTTATTCTCGTATGGGAGAAATGTCCAGCTTTTTAGCTTTCACGGTGCTCATTACAAGAGAGAAAATCTCTTATGGAACGCACATTAAATACTTCTAAATTAATAATGGTCTTATACATATACAATCAAATACAATGCATTTTTATATATACTGTTATTCGTATTATTGTAGTATTTTATTTATTCAATTAAGAAGTCTAATAATCACTAAAGAAAGAGATATTTTGTGAATTAAAAGTCGGAAGTATGTTTAAATTAAATAAAAATTCCAATATATTCAATATTATTATGCCATTGGCATAAATAAAAAATGAACTCCTAAAATTTCAAATGCTTCTAGGAAATTTATAATTTTATGATGAATTGCATTGATTAATTTTAATTCATGCTTCCAACGAGATTTTTGAGTAAGTAGTTGAAGAATAAAATTCTTCTTAGCGTATAATCATTCTAATGTGTATTTTCTCTTTTATTTTGTCGCGTATATCTTGTCTTTTGTATTAATTAATTATTGCTATTTTTTAAAATTGCGTTATTTTTATTTATGATATTTTTTTTTTTATGTTTTATATCATATTCAAAATATATAAAAAAAATGTAATTTGGACAATTCATTTTTTTCGTAGTAGTATAAGAACAGCGAAATATTATGAAAGGACTTTTATTAAAACATAACCCACAGGAAATATATTATTTATGGAAATGATATATTTTATATTTTTTTATTTTGCCTGGACTCTACTTATTTTAGTTATGCTTTTCAGAAAGACACTAAAACGATAATTATTAAATTTATTAAATGCTATACTTGTTGCTATTAATCATATATGATATTTTTTTATTAGTTTTACTTATATTGGTTTTACTTTATGAGCAAATGTTTTCTTATCGCCAAGCTTGGGCGAAAATATCCTAACTAATGAAAGTATTTGAATAAATATAATGAGTAATTTTTTAACAAATTATGTTTCTCAAATATTCGAGTTAAAAAAAGTCTTTTAAAAAAAAAAAAAAAATTGCATACAATTGAATATAGTAATGCAAGCCAAAACATCAGATTTTACTTATCGCTTAATTTTATATCTGGCAAATATTGAACTTATTACTGATGAATGAAATTAGTATGGTTTGAAGAACGTTTACATAAATGTATGTTTAGACGTTATGGTCTTAATAAACGTTCAAAATATATTTATATTAAGATAGTTCTTAAATAAAAATGTTCTATATGTAAAATTAAATATAAATAAAGGTACTCCATTAGGGGGCTAGTACATGTGGTTTCCTTTCCTCCTATTCTACACATTCATGAAAATTTTTCATTTTAAACAAAACAGAAGGGATCTTATTATACTTATTCTATTTTTTCCTTAGATTTAATTTTTTAAAAATTAATGTTAATTGTTAAACCTTTGCAACAGTTAACATTTGTTTTTCACATTTCTCACGTTGCATTTTATTAAAACAACATTGCAATTGTGTTGCATGTGGATGTCTGATGTTCCACGAATAAATATATATAGGACGTTTAGATTACATTGTTACCATATTTTTTGGAAATCTAAATTTTAAAATTGATTAAAAATAAATATAGTTGTATAATAGTAATTTATTTTCGCAGATTTTGATTTTTAACTATTTGTTTTGAAATTATTAATATATGTAATAATTATCGATATATATATATATATATATATATATATATATATATATATATTGCTTTAATTAATCTGCAATTGTCAAAATGAAATTTTTTTAATATGTTAATATTGAATACTTATTTTTTAAAGAACGAGTTGAATCCTATTATTAAATATTTACTATGAAGTTTTGAAGACCAATTACTTCTATTACAGAAAGATATAATTTTTTTTTAAGTTTCTAAAATTATTGACAACACAGACATGGTGCGACACAATACCTTTTTCTATGATTACCTTTACGGATTGAATACAAATACTACTTTTGTAAAACCTATCCTTGTAAAATTTTATTTGCGTGTTTGGCCATTTCTGGGAGACTATAAAATTCACATTCATTTGTATGATTTTCATCATATAAAATTTGGGCAATAAATATTTCAAATAAAAGACAAAAACTATGAAAATATTGCAGAATGAGAAACGTGAGCAGTAAGGTATGCCAAGTTTTAAGAAGTCTCGAAGTAGAAAAGAAGATTTCTGAAAGACAGCCGGAAAGATAATTTCTTTCAATTCCATACAGGAAAATAAAAGAAAAAGTAAAAAGAGAGGCATAATAGTAGAAGGGGGTTGAAAACATTTGTGTAGATATTGAGTAGTTTTCGACTGTGACAGAGGTCCAGTTGTTGCTAAGAATCTGAAAGTTTTGAGAGTATCAATTGGCAGTTAAGATTGATTAATTTTAAACTAAATTTAATAAGAACGTCAATTGGTACATAGGCGGTTGACTTTAATAATAAATTAATGTGAACATTTCATTATTTGCTTAGCTAAATAGCGTGAGGAATGAACAATGTACTTCATAAACTATTCCAAATTGTGCAAATAAAAGAATATGTGTAAATTAAACAAAACCTGATAGCATTTATTTGTAGAATCAATCACCTAAGGGAACTGACAATATTATAGTAAGAATTTGACATTAATACAAAAGCGAAATAATTTTTTTTAAGTGTTCCGTTAATATATAAAAATTCCTTGATCTTGAAATCAGTAAAATCCATTGATAAAATGTACATTTCTTTTAAGATCAATTCTAACTTGCCGCTATATCATTTCTGCAAAGAGAAATAGTATGCAAGTGCATTTTCTACGGTATTTCTGTTATTTCATCTTTGGACCTTTGACATTTTAAGTTCAGTTCTTGGTCCTCTATAAATTAAATGAGATTAAGAAACATTCTCTCTATTTTCTGAACCATTTGATTTGGCATGATACGCTGTCTCCAAGCTGGGAAAATTTAACCAGGGAATTTAAGACACGGCAATCGTTGCAGAAAAGAGCATAATATTTTTTCTTCTTGCAGCCTCTTTCGTGTAACTGCTCCAGATATTACTTTGTGATGAATAGCATTACATTTAGCGTCTTTGTTACTCATTGCAGGGCCAAGAATTTCCTCATTTTGTAGTTCTTTGGTTTTTCAGAAACTGTGCTGTGTTATTGCGTGTCTGAAATTCCGTGTTTCATTTTCTCAAGTTGTTCGTTCTGTCGTGGCGCGTGTAATTGGTTGTTTGTTGCTTAGAAAGACAATAGAATGAATAACAAGTAAGGAAATGTTAATGAATGCTCTGGATGTGGCTCGCCGTTGAGTTTTGTTGCTTTTCGAATATAAAAGCAAGTCATTTCTAGGATAAGGAATATTACACAAAGACATTGAGAACTTTAATAAGTTACCACGAATGAATCTGCATATTATAAATATTTATTTTATTTAATGCATTCAATTTTTCAATGCATTTTTAATCAGTATATTTAAATATTATTCTTTAAATTACAATTATATGATGTTTCATGATGAAATAGATAATAAAAAACAAATTATCCATATTACGTAAAATTAAACAAAAATAAATAAATAAATGGCAAGTATCAGACATAAATAAGAAATCAAGAATTTTGTATCTAGAAAAATAATACAACTCTATTTCCATTTTATATGGAAATGATTAAAACATTGATTTTTAAGGAAATGCATTTTCTTCATAATAAAGCTAAATCACATTAACTCCATTAATAAAAAGTAAAACATTCTGATAACAAAAAACTTAATTGTCTTGACTTTCAAATATTAGTTTTTAATTTGAAATATATTCCAAATAATTTAAAATCGCGATTTCTTTAACAAAAAACTGGTTTTTTTTTTATTTGAATTCTCTCAAGTTTAGCTGATGACGATGTGAGTTTTTTTAAATAAAAGATTTGTCAAATATACTTTTGCTGAAGCAAGGAATTAAAGCATATAGCCATTTAATCAGTTACAAGGCAGTTACAATTTAATCCTTTACAATATTTAATTATCTTTGAAATAATAATTTAAATATTTGCTAGTTACTACCAAATTCCGAAATAATGATTAATATAAAGACAATATTTTGGAGCCTTATAGACAGAATAATTATAATTCACATACAAATTTTTTTTTTCATATTATTAACAATAAAAGACAGTATTTTTCAAATTAATAATGAAACGGTCTTTAGTAATGTGATAGCATTGTCTCATGTTAAAGGGAGGTAAATGTGGTGAAGATAAAAAGTTTCAGAATCACTAGAGTTACCTAATAGGAAAAAAAAAAAATCCAGCATTCCGAAATAAAAACATTTCTTCATTGGAAAAAGAATTCCCAGGGCAGTTGTTCTAAAAAAGTGATAACTATCTAGAGTGATTACTTTTCTTGCGAAATTGTCTCCCACAATTTACCTTTTATACACATTAGTTCACTTTAGTTGCAAACATGTGCATAAATGAAATGTAACGTTGCATGAATTAGTATGTATGAAAAATGAGCATTTTTTTTCAGATACCACTTAACAATTTCTGAAATTATATATATATATAATTTAATCAATTTTGAAATTGTTTTGAAATATATGGCATAATTTCAAAACAATTTAGAAATTAAATGAGAATAAAACAAAATAAACAAATAAAAAAAAAAAACTATCCTCAGTAAAAACTAAATAACTCTAATATCAAATAGTTCCTCAGTAATATTAATAATATTTTGTTAGAAAAATTACATTTCAACATACATATTTGGGAATCTTAAATAATATGATTAACATTAGAATTAAATTAGAATTTTTAAATGTTGCATCAAAATAACTTTATTCACATATTATTACAAAACCTTAATAATATATGATTGAAACAAAAATGATTAAAAACAGCAAAAATATAGGGACTTTGTCATTTATGAAAATAGTTGTGAGCGATAGTATTTTCTTTGCGTTAAAGGGAGGGAAAATAAGGGAAAAGGGAAAATTTTTGAATCAAAGATTTCAATAAAGATATAATCTTCCATTCCATCAAAAGAAAGTTTCTTCTTAAGTGGAAATGAATTTTCAAGGTAGCAGATTTGAGTTGTTCACTATTTTCTTTGTGAAATTGTTTCGTTTGGAATTGACTTGACACATTAATCATTATACGTTCTCGTTCACATTAGTTACAAAAGAAACTTTCAATAAAATGCAATAACGCATGTATTATGTATGTATAAAAATCGACGTTTTCCTTCAAAGTTATTCATTTCGAAATTTTGACAGGTTATCATACATTTAATATTAAGTAAGTGTAAATCGAAATAAACGAAATGAACATCTTTGGTAAATATCAGATATTAAATTATTTAATGGAATACTTGGTTAAATTCCTTGAACCTTTTATATTATACAACAGTTACGTTTTTATCTATTAATGTTTTCTAGAATAGAAAGATCAAAAATAATTTCTACATTTATTGCGAAATAGTACAACATAAAAATACTGAGAAAATTTTTTTATTATGGCAATGACATTCGATTTTTCGGAATTATTGTCTTCAGAATTAATCTTCAATTATAGAACAGCTTTTCTGTTGATTAAATCCATAGTTATTTCTTCGTTTTGTTAAAGACCACACATAAGTATTATTTTGAAAAGATGTAATAAAACAAAAAAAAAAAGGAATTAAACTTATTTTGTTTACATAGTTAACTGTAATTATTTTAAAATTCAGTTGTATTTCCAATTTTTGGTATATGACGATTGCCACTAAATAATAATGATAATAATGAAACTTCTTGCAGATTGTTTATACAAGCCATAGAGAGGAATGCAAAAAGTTAAAAATCAATATTAGACTATTGTGCAATTGTTCCAATTATAGTAATCACAATTATTAATTCCAATTTTGGAATGGCGACATAATAATAATCGAGAATGGCGACAGAATATATAATGCAATATATTTTTTTTTTAAATGAAGGTTCAACACTTGATCTTTGACTTTGGACTTTGACCATGACCGATAAGCCTGCTGGGTATTTATGGGCCGGTAACGAGAAGTCATTGATAACTTTATTTATTATTTCTGTACATTACAGAAAAATACATAAATATAATTTTTAGACTTCAGCTTTCGGATACTGATTTCAATTTCAATTTATTTTGTTATAATCTCAATATCCAATGATGTAAATAAATATAGATAATATTCATAAGAATGTTTGAAATTTTAAGAGAACAACTGAAACAAATCATATTCCTACAAATAAAAAAAAAAAAAAAAAAAAATCTTTAAAGCTCAAATCTAAAACTCTAAAGCTCAACTGGCTCATGTTTTTGTTACAATTTTCCCCGACTGTTCCATGAACCTGACATCCAATTCGACAATTCTAGAAACTTTTGAACGAAATCTCATTAGGGCACATCCATTATCTCTAAGAATTGATGCATGATAAGGGCCTTTTTGTTCGTTTAATTATAATCGCGAAATAATAAAATAGAAGGGTCATTAAGGACTGAAGAAACTCTTGAAAAGTGTGACGGCAAAAGAAGAGTTACAACCACTGATTTAAATTTTTACATTCAGAATTAGACCAGAAAAAATTAAATTTATGGCAAATATCTAAGATAAATATTAGAGATGTTTGAACACTTATTGTAATAAATACAGTAGTTACTTGCTCCTATGGAATAATGAATCAGTGTGTGATGATAAATTTATGAAAGGAAACAGTATTACAGTGTGTCAATGTTGCACTTTAAATTGCAAAAGATGAGTCAGGAGTAGCTGTTATGTGTTTGGTAGAGAAAGATCAGAAACCTCCTAGATTTTTTTTTTTAAATATTGAACGTTAAGCATGAAAGCAGAAAAAATTCAAAGCTTGTATTTTAACAAACTAGAATGTGTTATATTTTGGGATCATACCAGAATTGTATAATATAATTGATTTTACATACTTGAATATACTAGAATTGGACTATATTATAATTATTGTAATGGTGTGTAGTAAAACAAAGAAAATGGAAAAATAACTAAATCATAGAAATACTAAATCATAGAAGTACAAAAGTAAAACGGCGATGTTTTCTGAACATTCTAATGGACTATTTAGACGCCAGTAAAATTTGTTGTAAATATTAATAATAGCAAATATAAATCGGGGTTACAGAAAATATTGCATACATATTTTAGCAAATTTTATTTGGTGAAAGCAAATAATTTTTCGAATCGGAATTTAGAAGATTTAATTTTATTTTATTGCGGATTTTCAACTGCTCTGCTAGCTTTCATTAGTTTCTATTTTACGATTTTTCTTAAAATAGAGATTCCGTAAGTAGCAATTTTGAGAATTGTCTATAAAAATTTGTTTTTAGGTGTAATTTAAAATGTGCCATATGTTAATGTTGCCACATAAAACTCTCAAAAAAAAAAAAATCGGTTTTTTTTTCAAGAACATCGATTATATTATTACAGATATGTTTAACAAATATATTTAAAAGTCATTTTTAATGACAAAAAATTTTTTTCTTACGTCCAACGTCAAAACAATTCTTTTGATGTAAATAATAACCATTTATCAATCACAAGGCATATAAAAATTTAAAGAAAGTACCTAGTTTTGGTTAGTCACAACCAGATAACAATGCAAAATAATCAAGCCAGGGGCCTTGTGTAATAGTCATTTACTATTTAATTTAATTAAAAAATAACTAATTAGAATTTTTTTCCTTAATCCCTGTTCCTAGACACTGTTTGTGTAAGTAAATAATAAGTATTTAAAATTCCATGTTCGATTGAAGGGAGTGGGTGTCCCTAAAGAATATAGAAGCATAGTTTAATTTTAGAAGAAAAAAGTTAATCCAAAGACATTTCAAATTTGGTAGAACTATAGATAAGCCCTTTAGATAAAACTAGATAAGGCCATATTGGTAGCGATAAATTGGTTTAAATTATTCATGTTTATTGAAGTTGCTTACCATACACAGTATAAGTATATTTTAATACTTTAATTTTAGAGTAAAATTCGAATTTTTAATGTTTCACTTTTTTAGAGCGAAGCACTTGGTGTACCTAATACACCAATTTATATCAGAAATGCTCAAGGTAAATAATATGCATGATATATGTACACTGTCTACAAAATTAGAGGTGGAAGGTACTTTATTAAGAAATCTTCCTTAGAACAATTGGCTAATTTTTGTGTTACAAATGCCTCTGAATGCTGCAGGATATCATCGATCTTAGTCGCCAATCTCAGAAAGTTTCACAAGAAATACCACAGAAGTATTAACAAATGGTATGTTATTATGTTACCACAAATTACTGGATCTTGACAACATCTAGCATAAGGACATCATGTACCATGTATGCAATGATATAGATGAGCATAGAATTCTTTAAAATGACTAGCAAAATGTTTTAATTTTGCAATTTATTATTATTGGACCACCAAGGACAACATATAATTTTTCTTCTAGTAATTTTTGAGGTTTCAGAAAGTATTTAACTGAAGCAAGATTTAAAATTAACCTGTATACTATGTGAATATGATTAAAATTTGAAAAGGATAAAACTTTAAGAATACTCTACGTTTGCATTTGTAACGTAATCAAGCAGAAAACTGCAACTGAAACATAAGATACCAAGTTAGTAACTTGAACAGTTTCAGATACTGAGGACTGCAAAAGGTACTCACATCCACGTAGTCCATCTTTGCACCGTACATGACGTGGTTCTTTCCGAGTTCCTGGAGCAGAGCTTCTGACTTGTCCGGCTCCTCGAAACGAGCGACCACCTTCTGGACAAAACCCATGACCCTGAGTCCGTGGGCTCGAGCTCCGTGCTGTGTCTCAGCTCATCCTTTGTTAAACCTTTGAAAGGCATGAACACGTCCTGCACATCGGGATGGGTTTCAAACAGGCTGCATAAAAAGATTTACATTCTATGATTATAAAGATTTACATTCTATGTGACAACTGATCAACAGATGCGCAGTTATAATATGCTAATTAAGCTATATATTTTGCATTGAATGATCGTAGTGTTGGCAAATTTAACTTTTGATAATAAGGACTTTGAGGGCACTGGATTTAATTTAGTTTAAATAGAACATAACAATAAAATTTCAGAATCAAATGTTTTGTAAGTGCTAATTCAGACCATTTTATTATTATTATTATTATTATTATTATTATTATTATGCAGATTGAAAAAACATTTTTTTTTTAATTCACGAGATATTTCATCCCTTTAACAGACAATAGATCAAAATCAGGTATGATAGCTGTGCAGTAATTAAATGTGGAATTAGATTGGAACATTATATTAATATTCAACAATTTTTACTAAGAAGTTTAAAATTTTTTGTTTGAGACGGTCAGCAAGTTATTATCCATATATGGTTTTCTTAACAGATTTTAAATAACTTAACAATAACTTCAAATTCAACAATTTTCTAAACAGCCCAAAATTTATACACTGAACATTAATTTAAAAAGAATATTCTTCTAATGATAAAAAGCACAACACAGGAAGAAAAATAATAGTGCACTATGATAGCTAAAACAAGATGTGACAAATTACTTTATGACAAATAAATATACATATTAGCTTTACTGTTTCAAAGATTATGTGATACCGCTAAGCTTCCTTGATTTAGATTTCTTCTTCAACAAATCACAACAAATTATACACATTTCTGAGCTCTGCTCTTTACAAAATTAAAATTCATAGTTACGATAAACACTGGTGAAAATTAAAACAGCAAACTGACACGACTTGGTCAAGGTTATCAAAAACGCACAGAAACACTAAAAAAAATCTGAAAATGAAAGGATTAATTTATGCCTGATTACAGAAGGTGCCGAATCATCGAATATCTCATTAAAGAGTTCCTACTGTGTTGGCAATTACTCATTCAAATTTTTTTTTTCGTTAATAAAACTAATCAATGAGATAATTTATTTATATTTTTAACTAAAATATTTATTTGAATTAATTCCTTTTTACATATTTGTTACTCAGTTCATTTCATAACACAGAAAAGCAAACGCCATACTTATTTACAATATTTATTTACCATCGAAAAGCAAACGCCATACTTATTTACAATATCTATTTACCATCGAAAAGTAAATGTCATACTTATTTATAATATTTATTTACCATCGAAAAGTAAATGTCATTTATAATATTTATTTACCATCGAAAACTAAATGTCATACTTATTTACAATATTTATTTACCACCGAAAAGTAAATGCCATACTTATTTATAGTATGTATTGACCATCAAAAGGTAAACGCCATACTTATTTACAAAATTTATTTACCATCGAAAAGTAAACGCCAAACTTCCTGGATAAGTTTTAGCCATTACCTATATAATACTGAATACACAGCATCGCATTCAAGTATATGAAAAAATAGTTAAACTCAATTAACTGAAGTAGATTATGCCTAAAATATCTTTAGCACATAAAAGAGTCTTCTATAATACGTACTCAGTGATGTTATTTGTAAAATTATATAAATTTTAATGCAATCCTCCTTTATTCGTTAGAATTTAAAAGAGAACAATTGTTGCCATTATGATACTGCACTAAAAATCTATGATCTGTAAAATGCATTTTATTCAAATGTTTTCAATAAGAAATTTACTTTAATATTTGCTTACCTATCAAAAAAGAATCCATTCGTTAATAAATTTAAATTGTAGCATTATTTGCACAACGTATGTTAAATTGTAAAATTGTAAGTATATAATAGTAAAATACAATTAATAAAACATTTCGATAATGAAAACATTCTCCAAAAATAGCTGATTCTTGCAAAAGCTTGTAAAAAATAGAAAACTTTTCTGTACAGAAAACAGTATGTTCTGGCATTTTACAATTTTTTTTTTTTTTTTTCAGCCCTGAAGTGGATAGTGTATTTATAGCACCCGTATTGGTAGGAGAAAATTGCATTTCAAGTTCTAGTTAAGCTAACTACTGCAGTGGTTTATATCAAAGAAAACAAAACGAAAGATCGGGGAATGCTTCGAATGTTGATTCAAGCGTAAAATACCTGGAATTGTTTTCGGGAGTTCTTGAACGACATTCTTTGTTCTGAGCATTTTTAGAATAGCTTATAACAACAGACAAATGAACTGTAAAAAGATTTATTTTCTTACTCTTCTATTTGTAGACGAGGAAAGTGAAATATTTATTTTAACCACAAATCAGAAACAATTTTAAAAAGAGAACAATCATTTTTATTTTGTTACAGCATCAAAATTCTATGAACCGTTAAATTTCATTTTCCTTAACCCTTTAGCGCACATACTCAGTTTTATGACATAAACACACGTATGAGGTCGATGAGACCCCATATTTTTCAGATAATTTCCCATCAGCTTATCAATTTTTATAATAAAAAAAAATTACTCTTATTATTTTAATTTTATTTGAGACAAGTATTTCATTCAAATAGTAATTTTAAAATAGAAATAGTAATTTACTTTACCCTCTATTTTTTTATTATTTTTTGAAATGCACTTTTTGTATTCTTTTCAACACATTTAATTATTTTATATGTAAAAAATTAAATGCGTAAAAAATGTGTCTGGGTAAAATACTATTCAAACTATGTATAATAAAAATCTTTGTTTTAGATTATATTTAGAATTAAAAATTATGAGAAAATAAAATATAAAAATTCACTATCCAGTATGAGTTATTAATCCAGATTTCCTATTTACATACATATGTTATTTTTGATACTTTCCAGTTATGATTTCCAGTTCATTCATCATTAATTTCATTCATCATTATGTTTTTTCAGAACAATTTTTGTATGTGGTTAGAGAATATGTATCATTAAAGATTTATCATATTTTGCAGTATCAGAAAATGTTTTTCTGCCTTATTTTTTTCACTTTTTAAATAGATGGACAATTGACTATTTAGCGAATTTTATATCAGAAATTTCTTGACATGATATAGATTTTGTAATCATTATTCCAAGCTTTGCTTCGAAAAATTTGTAAAGTTTCGAGTGCCATGCAATATAAAGAAAAAAACAGATTTTTCTTTCTAAAACCATAATTTTCAAACTATGTTTCGTTAATCAAAGCACTAACATGTGCGATGATTGCCAGGTTACTTAAAAGCAGCCTTTGTCCTACATCGAAGGAATTCGATCCTGATATGGAGTTGAAATAATCAATGAAATACAAGTTACAGATGATATGATTAAATGTCTTTGGGGGCCTCGCTTGTTTGTTGCAGGAAAGGTGCTTGGAAAATTACAATCCGGCATGGTATTCAGAGATTCTCTATGATTCAGCAAATTGTTTACGTTCGTTGATGCATCGCAGCATTACGGCTGAGATTACTAACCTATTAAAATTTGATATTTAAAGCATTTAAGATAAGAAGATTGCGTTTAAGGATATGAAGGCTGCCAGTATAAATATCGGTTTACTACGTTACTTACACTCAACGTTTAGTTTACATCGTTGAAATCCTTTATTCGTTCGTGTACTAAAGATATGAACAAATGAAATGCAAGTTTCAGGTGTGATGAAAGGACATGTTGGCTTCGCTTGTTTGTGCAGGAAAATAGCTACGAAAGTTACCATCTGACACTGTATTCGGAAACTCTCTAACATTTCTCCATTCGCAGATGCCCATACTTATATACCCTATCATCCGTCTATAATGATGAATTGCAGATATCATTATACACAAATTAGTAGAGGGCTTCTCATTTCATAAACAAAAGTAAGCGCTGAGTTGTCGTACCACCACATTCACTTTTTATCACTATTAAACTCATTCGTAAAGACTGTCAATAAAGCATGCTTATCCTTAACAAATAAGCATGCTTTAATTTTATTCATATATTATGTTATTGAATCTTCCATCTGTTTGCATAGTGTGCAAGATGCTTTTAGACAGCTGTACTAGTCACCATGATCTGTATTTTACTGAAACTTGATAAAACGATTGCAATTTCCCAACTTGCCGCCACAAACAATTTCTCGATAGAGCATTGATCTATGTATTTATTCACCATATAAAGTCCCACTTCTTGCATTGGATTAGTCTTGGATATAACTTAACTCAAGATCGAAGTAAAAATCTTCACAGTGACAGTTTTAATTACTTCAGCTAATTTGTATACAATATATAATGCAACGAATGGTATTAATAGTACCGAAATTTTATGATTTTAAGTATTCTTGTATCAAATATTCGAATTAAAATCATTTTAATAGTTTATTCAAGTACTTTTATCAAAGTTGCAACTTTTCTTAAGAACATTTCTAAAATGGAGAGTGTGTTAAATTTTACACTAATAAAATGCCAGGAAATATGATAAAAAATATAATATAGTCGATAAGATGAAATCACTTTTTATTTTTTATATTAGATTTAATAAATTATATTATAAATATATATATTTATAAAATTTAGAAACTTCTTTTCTTTTCCTACTAGCATTTTCATGTCAGAAAATCGTGTTCCACCAAAGGCTATATTAAATATGAAGTGTAATTACTTGCGGCAATCATTTGCAGGTGAAAGTTCAGCAAATCATTGTCTCCAAGCATAACTATGGTTGCGAACAACCCGTCAAACGCAGACGTATCATAAACATTATCACAATCCATACTGAATCTCGTTTCCAAGAACAGCGACTATAAATATTGTGGCATGTGGGAATTAAACCAGTTTCCACTTATATACTACTCAATATTTAAATATTAAGAAATAAATAATTAAAAAGCGGAGATTTTTTTAATTTATCAAGATACCGGAAAACTTTCCTTCGAAAAAGGTCTATTTTTAGCTTAGTAAATATGGAGAAAATTCTTCATTTAATGAATGCAAATTAATCTTGACATAAAACTCATAAGAGTGAAAGATATTATAAAGCATTATCTAGTCAAGGCAAAATATTTCTTAATAATTACTGACTTATTTTATATTTTCCAGCTCTACATTCTGTTTCTGAAACTTTTCTTTTAAACTTTAATTTTAATCTCTTACAAAACCACCCAAGAATCAAGTACGCTTTCGTTTACTTAATTCCCTTTAAACATTCCGTTAAAATGCTTTAAGCGTCTTTTGAAGTTTCTGCTGACAAATCCTCTTTAAAGGAAGCGCTTTACCAAAAGGGTTGACAAGTTTTCTTAAAACGTGGGAGTTTTAAAATGTAAGTAAAGACTTTGATGTAATAAGAGGATGGCTTTAGTTTTCAGCAGACGTAAAGGTAAGCTGATATGCCATAAGTGCTTTCAAACTGTTAATAAAAGAAAATAGATTACGTGGTATTAGTTAATTTAAGCAACTCAGCTTTGAATTCCTTATCGATTTCTAAGACCTATGCTTTTAAATTAATAGTTAAATTTTTAAAAATATCATCAGTTTATCTGCTAATATTTTTATGTTCACTTTACTTAAATGGTATTTAATAATTAAATGTTATTAACCACGAGATTATAAGGCAGAAGTAGCCTAGTGAACAGCGAGTTGGACTTCTCCAAACTTTCATTATAAAGTTTGAATCCCAAAACTCAGCCCAAAAAGTGCCAAGGATGCAGAACGGAAAACTTTCATTTCTAATACGGGAATGGATACGACAAATTCAGAGACCAGAAAGTCCTTCTATTGGGCTTTCTAGCTTTAGAACGTCTCCCATTCAAAATTTTGGTGGAATATCATGAGTGCTTTGGTACCAGGCTCTATAATACATGCTTAATCTGCTATTTATTTGTAGTCCTAATACCGATAGGCCAATGGTGAAAAAGTCAGGTATTAGAAACTTTCATTTCACAATTCAAGTACCTGACGGCTGAGTAACTAGCGCTGTGGTGGTCGGTGCCACAGATTTCTAATGCGAGTCCCGGCAATGGCATGGCTGTTTGTAGTGGTTCGGAATTTCGAACTTTAAAAGGAATAAGTCCCCCTGTCTAATATGATCGTGGAGCTTTGTAGGGGTAATATTACTCGAATCCGTAGCGTATCTTCAAGCTGCACATGCCCCCTGGATAGTGTTAAATGAGTAACAGTTTCACTCGGTGCTGCCCATATTGGGCTGTTCACAGGGACATGGTCAAACCCAGTAATCGACACTATTAAAAAAATCAAAACTTAGTAAAAGCGAACGTACTTTTTTTTTGGCATTTTATATATGCCAGATAATTTCAATAACAATTGTACCAACTGGATAATATAAATCCGTACCTGTATCATTACTCTAAACACATGAATGTAATAAATGTTAAATAAAGTATAATGACCGCAATATATATTGTTGAATAAAACAATATATATTGCGGGCATTA
Source organism: Caerostris extrusa (assembly GCA_021605095.1). Classification (NCBI taxonomy): domain Eukaryota; kingdom Metazoa; phylum Arthropoda; class Arachnida; order Araneae; family Araneidae; genus Caerostris; species Caerostris extrusa. The sequence goes on along the minus strand of BPLR01011053.1, from coordinate 8,273 downwards.
TATAAAAGTACACATACACATTAAATTATTATTAAAAAATTTTTAATTAAAGAAATGGCATATTCCCCCTGTATATATATATATATATGAAATTTTTAACAAAAATTTTGAATGAAATTTTTCACATCTTCTGTTTTCATATCAAATAATTTGATGACAAATTTTTTTTTACCATTTGCTGTAGAGTAATATTTTAGTATATTAAAATATTTCTTTCAATGCCTATCGAATTTTCTTGCTATGAGCATAAAGTTGTTTTGTCATGTTTTGCGTTATCTTTCAACTTGCCGCCAAAAATTGTCAATAATGTGAAATTTGAGTTTCTCAAATTTTTTTGTTGTCTTTCTGTAACTTTACTCACTGCATTTCTCTGACGACAGTGACTGTAAAATAGCGTCTTTTTTATCCATTTGTAAGCAGAATTAAAAAGAATGATGCAGTTTGTAGGTGTTGCACTAATTGTAACATATAATGTTCACCTGTAATACAAATATAAAAATTACATTAGGTGCACAGAAAACAAATTTTATATGACTTATATACGAATCTTTTTCCTAACGGAATAAAAAACAAATCAGCTTCCTAACGGAAATAAAGATAAAAAAAAAGTTAATTCATAGGCTTTCGGAAATAGTTTAAAGAGAGATAGGTACGTGTCTGTCATAAAAATTGAGCAGTCTCTATTGAGCAAGCAATGTGTGAAATTTTGACTAATCTTTGTATAGTGTTAATATTTACTATATTTAGGGTGTTGCGAAAATATCCTATAAATGTACAAAAAAAAAGTACATGATATTCTGATTTCAAAGAATGGATGAAGAATATTATTGAAGAAGTATCTTAAACTAATTAAAGATTTCTTGCCACTATTTACCCCATATAGGAGACTTTAAAGAGTACATTACCAAGAAAGTCAAATTTTCCGTAAAATCTTTTACCTTATTACTTTCACAGAAAGCTAAATATTTTATTAAAAAAATTACTAATGTTATTTTACGAAATAATTATAATTGTTAATACATAAAAATTAAAAAGAACAGAGCGCAATTTCAACAAAATATAATTAAAATCGATAATTTATTCATTTAAAAATGTTAGTGTTGGAATTTAACAAAGGTGAATGGTTTTGTAAACATAATTATGACTACGCAGGAGTAAATATTTTTAAGGCGAAAGCAGACGTTAAAATCATAAAATTTTAATTTTCATTTTTGCATTTTTTAATATGAGATAATTTTTCACATTAATATTTTAAAATAAGATGTTTCTATAATTAGTTTATTTCGAGGATAAATGTCTATTTTATGTATTTTTTTAAATTTTCAAAATGCCTTTTTTTTACATTTTTTTAATTTAAATTTTTGTTTAATTATTAATTACTAATATTTAAGCAAATTCCAACACAGGATTGGAAGTAAATCCAAAATTAAATTTTTAATTATTTTATACTTTTTAGAGAAATCTTCAGCTTTTTTTTCATTTCACTACTTGCAATAACAATAATTTTTTTCTGCTTGAAATTATAGTTTACCATTAAAATTCAAGCTATATCTGAATGAATACTATCCACTGAAAGAGTAAACGAACACTGCATTTCGATAAAAGTTTTGACGGAAGAGAATTTTAAAAGTAAAAACAAATAAAAAAATATTACACTTTTAGGAAAGGCAAAAAATATTTAATTTGTGCAAAAACTTTTAAAATACAAATTGAATTCTTTAAAAATTTAAATATGACACGAAACTATTTTAGTATAAAATTGAGCTAGGATTATTGTATGTAAATAAAAATAAGTTTTTTTTTGCGTATAATCAGCAGTAAATTGGTCATTAAATGTAATCGTAAATTAATCATTCACGATTAATTCAACAATTCCAAAGTTACTTACAATAAACCAGGAACTTAATTTTAATTTTTTTACCTTCATTTTGTTTGTATTTAGAGTAATTTAAATTTTTTTAATTACTTTATTTCTCTATAAAATCATATTATGAAGTTTACTGTCATATTGTTGTCATGCCATAAAGTCACTAATATGGTTTAAACATCTGAAAAAAATTATTTTTAAATATTGTACTGCAGCAAACCAAATCAAATAATGTTGACTGCAGCAATCCAATGTCTTTTGTCAGTCTTCTTTGATATTCTTTTACCAATAAAAGACAAATATGAATGTTATAATTTCTGATTTCTGAAGCCGGACAAAAACCAATGTCTGCAATTATTGAATAGACATCAAATATTGTACATATATATTGGTTTCATTCATGTACATTTCTTTGTGGCTTTTCACAATTATTCATTTATCAGAACTGTATCCTATACACGAAAGGGCAAACGTCTAGCCACGTGTCGAGGTTATAAAAAGAACTAACTAGTTCATCAAGCTCTTATTGTTCGCTCGGCAAAAGAAACTGTAATGCTTCCAGCTATGTGCTGAAAATAACCACATTAAAAGGCGTGTTTGCTCGTAGACGTCTGAAAGTGGCTTCTTTCAATAGTTCTCATTTCCCTCTTTTCAACTCCAATTTGTGTCTGACTAATAAATATTAAAGGAATCTGGCAGAAGAATAGTTAATTAAACAGATTCTGTGAATGATTGTGTTTGTTGATGGTATGTCTTTTATTCATGTATTGAATTCATATTATTAGCTATTCATGTTTTTTGAAAAGTTATTTATATGTTTTTCTTTTTTTTTTGCCAAAACTGTATACATACAAAAAGTAAAAGTGTAAAACAGATTCTTTAATTAGTTTTAACCTTATTATAAGGCATTTAAGTTTGGTATTTAAAAATATATATATTTAGCAATCGGTTTTTAAATTCTTATATCTAAAAATTATTATTAATACTCAATTACTTAATGCTGATTTTTTCTAAAAAAACAATTCATAATGAATACATTGCTGTGTTTCTCTTTCAAAGAACTTTTGTAAAAATGTATTTGAATTCTTTGAAATGTTTTGCTTTATTCGTTAGCAAGATATATCAAGATGATTATTTGTTATCAAATGAATTCGTCGTCTTCTAGGTGGTTCTGACGTGTGATTCATACAGTTCAATCTTTCAAAAACTAGTAGACTTGATAATGATTGTGACGGTGTTTTCCCATCAACAGTCGAACAATTGGGTTGGAGCTTTATGGATTTTCTCCAAAATGACACGTACATTACTTCTTATACATCATGTTAAATTACATCTCGTTTAAACAAAGTCAGGTTTCTTCCATTAGACATTTAGACATTTCAGCCTTCATCAGATTCTGAAAGCTTATGGATTTTATCTTTACGCCACTTGTATCAACTAAGAAATGTCACAACATTATGAAGAAAGAAATGTATATTTAATTAAAAACTATGTCTATACATGTGGTAGGAATGTAGCTTATATTGTAAGAATCAAGTTTGACTCAGCTATTTCCAGAAATGCTAATTTTCTTAATTGATAGTTGCAACAGTCAAATAAAGTGTTTCGCATCAACAGTCAAGGTACATAGTGCAAGTTTTCTATCATGCGATTCTTAAATAGATGCCATTAAAAGTTCTTAAATGTCCTCACTTCGTTAACCATCAATAGGCTAGTTGTGAAATACAAGGCTAAAATATATGTCATAAGTGAGACAAAAAGCTAATAGATACAAAACAAAACAAAACAAAAAAAACTGATAAATTGCATAAAATTTCAATTTCATTCATAAGTGCATAAAATTCAATTCAGGCTTCTAAAATTACCAATAATACTGGATTTAACATAAATACAGAATATCTTTATCATATCTTTATAATTTCAGATTTTAATAGATAAGTGAAAATTATTACCAAATGAGGAATATAAAAGTTTTTTGTTGCATTTAAGTTAATTTTTAATTTATGAGCACCTCACTTGCCCGAAACACTTCAAGATGGTACTGGATTTCTTATCATGTTCGTAATGGCACATCATCATCAATGAAACCCATCCTCTGCTTTATATTAGTCATCGAACGCACCTGTTTTCTATACATAATATCGTTAACATAACCTTGGTTCCGTCGTACATCAGATAATACATACCTATAATTCTTTCTAAGATATTGTATAAAGATGTTCTGTATTGGACACAGGGGATGGACATGACTAATCTGACGCAGAGAATCACTGATGACACTATCATTGATGAAGGTATGCTACAGCGGACATTGCAAAAAAATCAAGTACAATCTTGAAATGCTTCATGCAAGTGTAGTGGCCATATAGAGATATATTAAATTAACTAAAAGGGCAAAAATTATTTAATTATATATACTTCATTCCGTAATATTTTCACTTAATAAAAATTAATACTTGTATTATATTTGTATTAAATTTTTCAAATGTAAAAGAAGTTATGGCACACACTATCGGTTTATCGGTAATATAACAATAGATTGTTTAAACAATAATCCCATACACATGTACATATTTAGTCAATGCACTGTTAAAGATGCAATGTCTTTAAATTATATGCCACCATAAAAATCGCACTTGCCTTACTGACATAGTCACGAAAAAGCTAGAAAGGGGAAAAAAGACAAGTGCTATTTTTATAGCACATTGCACATAAGAAAACAGTTGTAAAAATAGCTGACTGAATTGAAGAATCTTTCTTTTGAGTTTTTTTCCTTTTCTACCTTTTCGGTAAAAAAAGGTCGATATTTTGTGGTCGATTGTGAAAGGGCGATTTCCAAGTGTTTTCTCCATTCCTTCTGGTATTTCGGACGACAGAGAAAGGTTTTTCCCCTATATTTCAATCCTGGTTTCTTTCATTTACTTTTTCTTTCTTTGGGCACATATCCCGCTTGGACTCTTGAAAAATGAATTCTATTTCGAGATGTCTTGGGAAATGCTATGTTGTGTTCCGTTCTTCTTTTTTTGATGCATATGCCGCTGAAGCACATAAAAGATGTCAACAGTGAGAAAAATATTTTTCCTTATTTTATTTTTAATATTTTATCTTGGAATTTGCATACATATTTAGTTTCTTCGTGGTACTATAGTGTGTGCGAGTTAACATGAGAATGAATGAATAAATTCGATTCTAACTAGTAGATATCTATTCATTTTAACTTTAATATTAGAAATTGGTTATAGACTACAAGAAATAAATCCCATTTCACACTCATGACTCAGTAGCGCATACTAGCTAAAGTGTAAGAGTCGAATATTCAATGCCCGCTATTTCTGATTTAAGTTTTATATGCCTGTTATAAGTTTTTGTGTCCTTTAGAAAATAATACCATAAATATAATGTAAAAAGCTAAAGAAACACACCACAAAATTGTAAGGATACAAGAGACACCTTTTAACGAAAGAATATTGATAATGTTCCTGTTCACAATTTCAAATTTTATTTTTTTTTATGTGTATATAGCATTGATGGACTTCATGTATACACCTTTCTATCCCAAGACCGTAGAGAACCTACAATGCCTTAATGTGGCTACAGTAGAGATTAAGGGTAGGAGATTACTTTCCAGGTGGAATTTACTGATAACTGCCCTGATTTGGCATGCCTTATAGGGAGAAACTCCCTTCAGACAGCCCTACTACTGATACGACATGTATTGTGCACATATTGTCACAATCGCCATCGATTCTTCTCGTTTCTGAAAGCAGTTACTACAACATTATAACAATTCCTTGAGCGGATTAGAACCTATGTTTTCCTCCACGCCAACCAGGCCACAAATCCGGGCGATTATGAGCTTGTGATTAAAATAATTTAAAATGTAGAGTTCTTGATCACAATGAACTATCTTGCACGTTTGTTTTCACTAACGTGCACGGTAGTAAAATAATCTGCTCTACAAAACGATACTTATTTTAAAGAAAATGGCAAATGAAATTCAAGTTTCATGTAAGATGGCCTAGTTCTCAGATACAAAAAATAATGGGGAGATTTTCAGGGACGAATTTTTTCTTAGTGAGGAAAAAATGACTTTTTTTATTTTATGTTATTGCGATTTATTCCTTTTATGATTATAGGAATTCAACAAACAAATTATGGAAGAAACAAATGAAAATGCACAAAAATCATATCATCAACATTCACGACTGCTGAGCGTTAACAATAATTTATAAGTGAAATAATTTCATACATTCTGGGCAAAAATTATTTTGAGCATTATTTAATAAAACAAATTATATTTAAATATCTGGTATTATTTTTATTAAATATTAACGATCTTTTCGTATAATCCAACTACTATTACACTATTTTCATATACCATATACCGTGTAATATATATATATATATATATATACCGTAATTACCGTTATCAGTGCAACCAAACCATAAGATTTTGTTGAGATTCCGTAGCGAATAATTTATTATTAAATTTTGTGCCTTTTATATTGGAGATAGTAATTATAGTACATATATTATCAAATTTTGTCAAATATTTGTTCTCTTTAATAATGATAATAATTATAGTATTATATAATTATAGTAATAGCAGTAATATTATATAATTATAGTAATATATAGTATTATATAATTAATGAGTTATATAGTGTCCACATAAGTGGCCAAGAGGTTAAAAATATCAAATGAATACATCGAACTATTGGGATCAACTAATTTCGATATGATTTTAATCTTTAAAAAAACCCGACATTTTGGGTAATAAATTAAATATTTGATTTTAGCTGTTAAAAAATGTCGTTTTATTTGCATTGTTGAATAATGTAAAGAAAAAAGAATAGAAATAGCCAGAAAAAAATATGAATTAAATTTAAAACTTATATTTTTGTTGAAATTTAAACTGTTTTTAGTCAAGTTGCAAAGTTTTTATTGTATCACTGATCTGGCATTGTTTATATTTGTTTTATAAATTAAAAAATAAAAACTTACACTGATAAAGAAATACATTTTAAATTCTTCTTACAATAATGTATTTTTATTGACATACACTTTATTGTTTATAAGTTAAACTTTTGAAATCTGACTATATAATTTTCTAAATTTTGAGTTTTATTTTTATTATTAAATAAGTATAATACATTTTACAAAAATGCGTGTGAAATAAATATTATTAAAACCTTTTTCCTGCATAACCAATATCTTAAAAACAAGATTGTCTTTTAAAAATTGCATAATTATAAAAAGACCAAAAAATATTTTTATTCTTCATAAACTACAGATTTAAGGAAACAAAAAAATAAACTTTCGTTAAGTCCTTTGAGAAATTTTTCTTTCTTCAAGAAGTTTTAATAACTAAGCCATTTTAATTATTTTTGTCATTTATTGAATTGAATTTTACAATCCAATTTGTCTATAAATTTATCATATGCTTTTAAAAAACTCAAATGCTTAGATAATTTCATTAGAACTACATCACTCTAGAAATTTTGGTTTAAAAATCACCGCGAGTCAATATTGACTTCATACTTTACCAAATCAGAACAATTAGTGTTCATACATCAAACAATGAAGGATTAGTAAACTTCTCCGAAAGAATAAATTTTAAATCCTTTAACTAACCGATGCGCGTCCTTTTCTTGTTTCCATAGAGATTTTGAGAAAAGATTTTTCTTAAACGTAACCATGACAACGCCGATTGCTGCATCCACTTGAAATTTATCTTTAGAAAATTAGAGTAGTTAAAGAAGTTTGCTTTCGTACTTGGGGGAAAAAAGAAAACTTTAAGGAACACTAGAACTTTGATATTTTTATTTAAATGTTCCTAATTTTGCCTTCCATATTCAGAAAGTACAAAAGCAAATCGTTTTTCCAGCTTAAAATAATAATTACGCGATGGCTAAATATTCAGTGATGTTTTTTTAATTATACATATATGATTGAATTATTTCTAAAAAATAGTTTAATTTAAATTATAAATATAGTCTATTATTAGAAAAAAATATTATGTTATAATTACAAAAATTATTTGCTTTTTAAAAATTTCCGTGAGAAGATTGTTTTGATTTACAGACAAGTGGAATATTTTTTCCTTTTCTAATATAATATTTATCTTATTTTTATTATTTCTTTTACTTATTTAAAAATTCTACTCTGATGACCCCTCAGTCATAAGAGATTTAATAAATCAATTTTAATCTTTAATGAGTAATGGTGAAATAACACAGCATTATTATATCTATAGTTATAGGATTACTAAATATAGTTATTAAATTATATCATATTCTTTATTAGTGTAATGTTTTAATAAAATATTTAATCATTAATCACAGGGTAATGATAAAATAAATCACATCAGAGTTTATTATATCATATATAGTTGTTAGAGTAAGGG
>BPLR01011050.1:0-80525 GCA_021605095.1 Caerostris extrusa | reverse complement strand
AGATTAGTATTTTTGTTGTAATTAAAGATTCGCGGGTGCATGATTTCTGAATCAAGAAAATATGAATTTGTACACTATATTGCCATTAAATCATTCAGTGAGACAAGGAAAACATTTATACTTTAACTCCACATGTTGTTTTTAACATTAAATTGTAAATAAACAGTATCGAATTTTAGAGGGGAAAAAGGATTTTACTAGTAAAAATCTTTATAATGGCTAACACGTCCACTTCTCTAAAATTATCTTTCCTTTTATACTAAACGGATAGATGATGGATTGTAGAGTTACGTACAAACCAGGGTGCACCAGTAATGATACGAAGAAGTGTGTTTTGAATAATTTGTACAGATTTTTTGTTAGATTTAGACCCCAGATTGGGTTTAGGATAGGCCTTGGAACTTGTTTGACAAAGGTAATTTAGAATATTTATTGACGAGTGAGATAAAATTTGTTCCAACATTTTTTTTTTTTTAATATGAGGTCGAAATTTTAATTTATTGTCTATGATTAAGTCGAGATATTTAATATTAGTTGTCCATTCAATTTGTTGATGAAAATGGACGAGATTAATATTTGGTTGTCTGGCGTGTCCTTTGCGAAAAACGATGGCTTGAGATTTAGAGACATTAATTAGTTGGTTTAATCCTCTGGTTAGAGTATCGTGAAAATTTTGAAGAGTTTTGATGACATAGGGAATAGAAGCCCCTTGGACAAGAGCAGCAGAATCACCAGCAACTAGGCTAATGGGAATGTTAGTGCATTGAAAAGTCGTAGATAAAGATATTGCAGAGGATAGGACTGAGCACGCTTCCTTGAGGTGTACCAGCTCTAATACGACCGATTGTGGAGAATTCATTATAAAGTCGAACTTGAAAAGTACTGTTTATATGATAATTGGTAATTTTAAGTGTAATCCAAGTTGGAAATTGAAGTTAGAAAATGGTTAACCATTTTCTATGAGAATAAAGTAACTATCAGGTGGTGAATGAGAATTGATTTAAAGGAAATAAAATTATCGGGATTTATTTGTAAAAGTTTTGTTTACTCCAGCGGAATATATATTTCTGCTTTTGTAAACATTAATTTAAAAAAGTTTTTCAAAATTTTAGTTTGTAAACCTGAGATTTTTGTAGTGTGCACTGAATCTCCGCAATCAGCTTTCGTATGCACTCTCTACTTATGCAACGTTCCCTCTGATGATTTGTCAAAAGTTATGCGAGAACATTTGGCAACACCCATGTTTTTTAGGTTTCGGAATGTGTGCTTGGCGGCGAATCACGCTGCGATAGTGTTCTGCAGCCCTTGTAAAAAGCCAATGAAATATTATAGTCCTATTTTAATGGTATGAACTCTTACACACTTTATTTGTGATGCATCTCAATCATCAAAATACCATAGTTTAAACTTTTAAAACAGGAATAAAATTAAACTGTAAATAAATATGTATTTATAAAACAGCACTAAAATCAGTTTCCTTGTATTAAAACCATCTGTCTGTTAATCGTTTCCCACATGTGCGTGATGACAAAAATCACCAGCCAGACCTTGTATCTCGGAGGTGTTGATTATGATGGATTTATAATGCAATTTCTAATTTTTGCGGTATACTAATAGAGGCTTCCAAGTCATTCTATTCAAATTTTGACGTGGCTTCAAATTTCTGATTTAATCTGATATTTTCGTTAAAAAAATGTTTTTACATTCTTGATTCATTTATTGGGCCCTATGTCGAGTGACTAGCTCTCGGTGCCACATGTTTCGGGTTCCAGTCCCGACAGTGTCTTGGATGTTTGTAGTGCTCGGAACCCGCTTTAAACCGTAGGTTCCGGTATAACATGATTACAACTACATCACATCACTGTGCCTAGAGCTGAGTTGCTCCTTTACAGTTCGTGAATGATGTGGGTGAGAAAAAGCCTGATTGGGCTTCGTGACTCTCTACGGTCATTTGAGGCCGGGACCTACGGCTTAAAGTGGATTTCGAACCACTACAAACATCCATGGCACCTCCGGGATTCGAACCCGATACCTGGGGTACCGAGAGCCAGAGCGCTAGCCATTCCGCCATCGGGCCACACAAGGTCTAATATGACTGTAGAGCGTTCGGTTGGCTACCCTACCCCGTAAAAGTAAAAACATCTCATGTTCCGGAATCTGCCAGTAGACAGACATCCTTGGCCTAGCATGGGTTGTAGTGCCAGGGGAGTAAGTTATTTACAATACATTTCTTAATAGTGTCTGAAAAACTCTTTAGTTTTTCATGACAACACAATTCCTAAACTCTTAAGGTAATTTCAACCAGTTTTTATAAACTTAGCTTAGCGATAGGCTTCATCTTTAAACTTAGTAATGTGATGACATAAAATTAAAAAAGGAGAATTGTATTTACCTGCAGTCGTTTGACCACATTGTCCACTGCAATGGTGTTCATGTGGCCATGCTCTTGAATGATGGCACGCAGCGTCTGGTTCACGTCTTCCGCCATGCTCACGTCTCCGCACACGTAGAAGTGGCCTCGTTCTTGCACTATTTCTTTGTACACCTTGTCGGAGATCTCTCGAAGAATGTGCTGGACATAACGCTGGAAAAATGTTCACAAATTTATTATTCTTTTTAGAAAGGACTTTTAACCGAATTGATAACACTACTTTTAACCAAATTAACCATACTCTGATTGATGCCTAACATTTCTCCATTCTTCTGGTTGTGTGCAGACTGCGGGCAAAACTCTATTACTATTTTTATAAACACACAGGAAAATGTGACCGTAAGTTTAACTGTTCTGGGTTAAATGATGTAAAGATAAGAATAATTGCTTTTAACGATTTGAGCCTTTTTTGCTCACTGCTGATGAAGCTAATGAACGGAAAGAGAGATGAAGTAATGAGCAAAGAGAGATTGATTTGATGTAGAACTGAAATCTGTAACTGAAAGAAAATAAATAAAGCATATCGTGATATGCATCATAGGAGGTATACCAGAGGATCAATAGAGAACTAGAAGATGACAAGAAACGAGAAAGGAACACATAAGGGGGATAAACGACTACTTCACGAGAATTGACTCAATTGCATCTGAGACGAAGTAACGGAAGCACAGCTTTCTAGGCTGATTAATAATAGTAGAAGGGATTTAAAAACCCAGAATCACTAGCGATAGTGAAATTCTTAGCTATACCATAGATGCTTCTAATAGATGATATATGATAAAAGATTTTTTTCATGTTGAAAATTATATCTGCGTGTTATACGCCGTTGATGATTATAAGAGGGGCCTGAATGGCCGAGTGGCTAGCGCTCCGGCGCTCGATACCACAGGTTTCGGATGCGAGTCCCGACGGTGCCATGGTTGTTTGTAGTGGTTCGGAATCCACTTTAAAAGTAGGTCCCGGTCTAATAGGATCGTAGGGCGTTGCGAGGGCATTGTTACTCCGCGTCCCCTGGGTAATGCGAAGTGAGTACGTCTGTGCAGCACTTCCCTTAAGGCATCCAAAGACCAAGCTGTCTGTGTTTGCCAGCTGCATTAGAAAGGCGAAAAAAAAAAAAAAAAAAAAAGGATTATAAGAGACCTTTCGCACAACACGTGGTTCAGTGACAACATGCAACGCTGGTGATCAGTATGGCGGAGGTTCTATCCCCTGGCGGCTTTGTTGTAGACAATGCTTCAAAAAACGAAGAGATTCGATGGTGTTTGGGATGTTCAGCATCTTCCCTCGTGAGTCGGTCTACCTGGTGAGAGCTTTTCGGGTTTTCTTCCATACTATACGCAAATACGGGTTAGTTCCCTTAAAAGACCTCCCAGAAGACACTTCCTCCCTCCTTCAGCGACACGGACCCAAGTCAGACTTTTCCCTACAGGTGCTCCATCACAACAGAAGTGCCCCCTTTCCCTCCATCCATAAGTAAACTACTCATGGGATGTCAGTCCCTTTTCGAGAAGACATTCTGGCTCGTTTATTATTACTTTTTTTTTCTTGGCTGTCATTTCTTTTGTTGGGAAGAAGTAATTCTACATCATCTTTCCTTGAAAAATATTTCGAACCGTCATTCCCACGAATCTTCTCTACTGGCTTTTCTTCAGTTAGGTATCGTGATATTCCCATTGGGAAAAGGATTCGAAGAACTTAAAGATCACAAATTGGAAAACCAAAGCTCGAGGCAGACGACTTTGGAGTCGAAATTGTTAGGGACATGGTCATGGTTAAGCATTAGTCAGCCCTTAGACCATGGCCCAATATGGACTGTAGTACCGGGCATGAGTTAAATCTCATGTTCCACATAGATGAAACAGTACACCAATGGCTCGTTCCCACCGAGGCTTGAAGCGTGAAGCGTTAACCAATCACTAACCTCACCGCGTTCGCCTGAAAGCGGTTGAAATCCATCGCTTCGAGTTGACCAACTTTCAACTCTCAAATTCTTGCCGCGTGATGCGACTTGTATTAAGCCAATAGCAGATCTGCCATCTAGTAGAAGTAACTGGAACTTCACTAGGCGTAAAGCGATTTCTGAAGTTTCGGTGTGAACGGATCTTCCCTGCCGCGTGACGCGTCGCCGCCTCACGCCTCGGTGGGAACGAGCCTTAAGACCCTTTGCGACTATCTTTTCGAGGAGACACTCTGGTTCGTTTATTAGCTCTTTCTTTGATGTCATTTCTTTTGTTGGGCGGAAGTAATTCTTCATCTTTCCTTGACTAATATTTCGAACCCACGAATCTCCTCTACAGGTTTTTCTTCAGTTAGGTGTCGTTATATACCCATTAATTTTTTTAATTGTAAACCAAAATTAAAAGAACGAACCAGTAAATTTGGAGGCGGCTCTCGGCGTTTGTGTCGGGATTTTCTCCTCTCTTCTTTTAATTTTACTTTTTTAGATAACATTGTTGGCAACATGGCAATGTACCCGACTCGTGGCTAAGTGGCAAAGCGCCCCTTAGTGAACATTAGGGTTGTGATTCAATTCGATGGCCACTTTATTGTAGACACTGTTTCAAATAAGGAAGAGACTCGATGGCGTTTGTGATGTTCAGCATCTTGCCTCGTGAGTCAGACTACCTGGGAGTTTTCCAGGTTTTCACCCATACGATATCCAAATGGAATAGTTTCCTCCCGGAAGGCACTGCCCTCCTAATTCAGTGTCACGGAGCCGAGTTATAGATAAGTTGATATGGAGTTAATTGATATTCAGCATCTTCCCTTTGTGTATCGGAGTGTTCTGGATTTTCTCCCATACGATACGCAAATTCGAGGTGCACAACAGGAACTGCCCCTACCTTCTTTTCTTCCATGAGAACAGATGGACTGGGTCTAGATGTTGCTGTCTACCAAGTGGGTTAAGAAAAAAAAAAAAAAAAAAGATATTTCACGTAATTAGTTTTTTTTTTCGTGTCGGAATTTACGCCTGCGTGTTTTGCAGGCGCTGCGGGAATATGGGCAGGATATTACAGTAAATAAAAAATATTAAATTTCCATGTCTACTCACTTTGGGTTTGTCTGGAATGCGGGAATACGCGGAATAGACCTGGGTCAAAACTCCCAGTTGTTTCATGTGCTGAGTTTCTTCTCGGTACAGCTCCACCTTCCTGTGGCGACAGCCAATCAGAAGCGTCATGCTGCCGCATGGCTTCTTAGTATCACCATCTGTAAATTAAAATAATAATAATATTAAAAAATTCTTCGAAAACATCCTTTTGCTAGTGTCGGAAATTTTCTCGAAACCTGTCTAAACTACAGCGTGTGAATAGAAGTTTTTTTTTTTTACGATCTTTTTGTTCTTAATGATATTTATTATTCGTGGTAAAAGTACTCGTAATAATTTTTAGAAAATAAAATTCTTTTCTTGATTTAAATTCTAATTGATATAACTGTTTTACATTAAGTTTCTTTGAAAGTCGATGGAATGGTTACATTAAGGATCTTTAAAGAATTGATTCTTTACATTTTGTTTATAAAAAAGAACTATACTTCGTCTAAGTGAACATACATCTTCTTTAGAGGGAAGGGGGATAATTTGTTGCCCTTATCATAAATTCCAACCCCCGACTCAATAATAAAATGAACTTTAGTCATTTAATATTGAAGATTAGCCCAACTCGTGGCTCAGTGGTAATTTGCGCCTCTAGTGAGCATTAGGGCTGGGGTTCAATCTTCTGGAGGCTTTGTTGTAGATTCTGTTTCAAAAACTCGGGCGACTCGTTGACGTTTGTGATGTGCAGCATCTTGCCTCTTCAGTCGGACTACCTGGTGGAAGTTTTCTGGGTTTTCTCCTATATCATACGCAAACGTGGAATAGTCCTCCCCCTAAATGGGCTTACGGAAGGCACTGCTCTCCTTCAGCGATACGTATTTTCATATGCGGTATTTTCCTCTATAGCGTCAAATATTTAGTAGGTTCAGCGTTATCCAGGGTGCACTACGAGTTTATTACGTTGCATACACATTTTGCTACTCCAGTTTAGTAAGAAAACCATAAGGATTGTTAATTTGAAGGGGAAGGGAGTTATTAATACGAGTACTATATGCTCCTGTGGCATTATCACCAGCAAATATTGCTTTTATTTTAATCGTTATTAGATATTTTATTTTAGCGATATTCGTCTGCTGTATTCCATATAGAAGGCTAACTAGCTATTCATTATTATCAGAATGTATACCAGTTTATGCCTTGTTAGACCTATTTTGGTCTATGGCTCTGAAACTTGGACTTTGGCAAGATCTCATGAGGCCCATTTTGGTATATTTAAGCAGAAGATTTTAAAGGCTATCCTTGGAGGTGTTAAGGAAAGTGATTGTTGGAGAAGACGCTACAACATAGAAATATATAAATGCTATAAAGACCCAGATATTATAAAACTTATTAAGATCAATAGATCAAACTGGGCTGCTCATATATTTAGAATGAATGATTTAAACCCTGTAAAAGGCTCGTTATGGCAATGCCACAGGGACAAAGAGAAGAGGGACGACCCAGGCTGCGATGGATAGACGCAGTTGAGAAGGATTTTGCTGTACTGGGGTTAAGAATTTGAAGACCATTGTCACCCAGAAGAATGCAAGGAAATCTCTTCAAAGGGAAGCCTTGGTCCACTCTGGACTGTGGTGCTATTGCTGATGGTGATATCATTTTTACAATTACACATATAAAATTATATTTTTTTTTTTCTGTTTATATATAATAAAAAAAATGTTTAATTTCTGTAGCTGGAAAACGCTGACTGATATGAGACAGTTCAAAATAAATCTGCTCACTCCAAATTCAACGTTTTATTCAGACTTACCGGTGGTAGTTGACTGCATGTCAAGCATTCTCTTCTGCCAGAAACTTCTGAAAGGGGCTATTCCAGTTCCTGGCCCCACCATGATCACTGGCACGTGGGCGTTGTCTGGCAGGCGGAAATTGGGAGCACTGCACAGAAATGAAGAGCATCAGACATGATCAATATTATTCAATGCTTTGAATAATATATATATGAAAGAATAATTTTTTTCTTTTTAATTTGAACTGTGGTGTTTAAAAAAAAAATAATGATCTTTAGTATCATTATTGAAACGACATATATTAAAGACTTTATTATTGAAAAGGCATACATATGATTTGGGGCCGAGTGACTAACGCTCTTGCGGTCGGTGCCACAGATTTAGTGTTCGAGTACTAGCGGTGCCATGGATGCTTGTAGTGGTTCGGAATTCACTTTAAACGGTAGGTCCCAGTCTCATTTGACTGTAAAGCGTTGGGCGTAGGACTGACAACCGTACCCAATAAAAAAAAAAAAAAACATCTTCTGTCTAGAAATCTGCATGGAAAAGACGTCCTTGGTCACCATGGGCTGTTGCGACAATGATGATGGCATCATTTGCAATTGGGAAAAGTAATTACGTAATAATTATAATTAATGGCCGACTTAGAGTACAGGTACAAATGGTACAGGTCGACTTAGGCTTGAATCCGTTGGTAGAGTGTGTTGCAGTGTGTCTTTTCCATAAGGTTCGGATTCGAGTACCAGCGGTGCCATGGATGCTTGTAGTGGTTCGGAATCCACTTTAAACGCAATTCCCGGTCTAATAAGATCGTAGAGTGTTCTAGGGGTAGTGCTACTCGCATCTGTAGCCTATCTTCCAGCTACACGTGCTCCTGGGTAGTGCCAAATGAATAAAAGCGGTGCAGCCCTTGCTTATGGCATAAAAAAGGCAACGGTCTATGTATTTGGCAGCTGCATTAGAACAACAACACAATAGAACCTTAGAAGACACGCAATATTCAATAATGCTTTCCGCAATTTTCCTCATTTCCTTGTGGTCTTGCTGGTTACCAGATCTATCTCTCATCGAACGCGTTTCCTCGATGTCTCTGAAGATTATTACACTACATGCTTCCTGTGGCTGTACTAGGTTGGCGATTTTAGCAACTTTTAAAAACAGCACCAAACATGCACCTAATAATTGTCTCATTCAGTGCAAGACGTATTGCAACTCATGATTACTGTTTAGAATACTAATTTTTTTCGCTTTGCACTAGTCGAATACAGTTGTAATTTCAATAATTTTACCTTCATGCTATTCGGGTAATAAATATAGCTGCAATATTTATTTTTCGTCATAGTATTGTATTTTTGGAAAGTCAGCATTTTTTTATTGAAGAATAAATTTCTTTTAAATTTTACCTTCGTACAAAACACGCTATTTCTGAACCGATTGGTAAAGATTCCAAGTAATTTGAGCAAACTCCATAATGTTGAGCATTATCTAAAATAAACAAAAAAAAAAAAATGCATTAGAAAAATGATCAAATACGTACTAAAGCATATATTGAATAAAGCATGATTTAAAATAAATAAACAAAAAAAAAAAAAAAAAAAAAAAAAAAACCCCGTGACTGATGATACGAGTTAGATTGCCAAATATTTTCCTCTGTAAGATTAGTTTCACTAAAGCAATGGTGGCCAACCGAAATGACCTTGCGGGCATCCTAACTCCGCGGACAGCATATAAAATTGTATATCCCCCTATTAGATTTAGACCACTATAGACATTTTTGAGTGCAAAAATTGAAACATAATGAGTTATTATTTTTGTGCTTACTATTATTCTTTCATGTACACATAGATAATATACTAATAATGATACTAAACGCACATTGTAAAGAAATATAGAACACTGAAAATGAAATATATTTTTTATATAAGTATAAACGAAATATAAAAAATGAAATCGTTAAAAAATATTTATTTTACTAGAGCGATATTTGTTTCTCCACTCTCACTTAGCTTTTGCAAATCGATCTCAATTTCGGTATTTTAACATCATAATGGGTGCTGTAGGTTAACGTGCGTTATGTTTAAGCGTGTTTTGTGTTAGGTCCATTTCATTTTAAAATGAAACGATTCGCCGGTTAAGTTGAACCAAAAACGCTAACGACTTGAACTAAGAGTCTGGTTTGCTCTGCTATCAACAATCAACTGTGCGTATCTAGGAATGTTCACTGCGTCACTGAGGTCACTTAAAGTGAAACCTAGAACCTGTTATATTAAATGTTCCAAGATGCTTGAGCATCATGAGTTCACAGAATATAATTTAATTATTCTGCAAACTCATAACTGTCAACTCATCAATAAAAGAGGTAATCTCAGTCATATATTCTCAAGAATATTATTTTAAAATTAAAGTTAATTTTATCATTCATAATTTAGACAACTAATTTTGAATACAGGGATGCATACATAATGTGTTTTTACAATGGGCTTAACTACTTTGGCCATTATAAAATAAATATATTTCGTAAAAGTGTGATAAATCTCACGGCCGGAAAAATATTTAAGGCGGGCCGCGGGTTGGCCAGTCCTAGTTTTAACCTTGATTTTTACAGTTGCATACATGGATTAAAACAGCACTTACTCTGCGTTTTGTAGATGACCACCGCCACCGTGAGATGTATGTGACCAGGATGGAACGCGGGTGCCGAGCTGATGCTGTAGAATCTCGGTTGCAGGGTGGTTAGGTGAGTGAGGAGAAATCCTGGAGTGGGATTCACAGAGGGGAAGTATTCTAGGACCTCCAGCAGGTTCGGATATAAGTGAGATTTCCAGTCTTCATAGCGGACGGAGTCCTGGAAAAATAGTACGCTCTCTCGTAAACATGTAAATAATTGTTTAATACTATATCATAAATTGTTATTTTTTACGGTTCTGTTTGTTATATTTGATTTGCGATTAAACATTTTTTTGGTCAAATTTTAGAAATCCGCTAATCGTCAATTTAACCTTATAGCTGAAATTTTGTGATATGGAATAATTTTTGCAAAAATAAAACTTTGAACAAACAAGAATTATAATATTTCACTACGCGATATTTATTTTTATTCATTCGTTTATTTATTTTGCTGCGCGCAAATGTTCTACTTCTTTTTGGTGCATAATAAATGGAAACTGTAACCGTGCTTCCTCCTTCACACTGGCAAGAGCACTCCCCTGTGGCGTTCAGGAGACCTGGTTAATACCCCGGCTCGAAACCCTCCCCGAAAAAGAAGTACAGTACAACCCGCACTAACATTCAGAAATGTTTAGTTTATAGTCTCTCATCCCGAGAGTAAATATATTTAGCGCATCCTGGAGCATTAGTTGGCCTACAGACTCTCACCCGGAGAGGAAATATATTTCACGCACACTGGGCCTAACTTAGTATCGGGTTTTCGACTTCGAAATGGAGTTCCTTCCCCGAATCTATAATTATCTGCTTTTAAATATATTAAATATTGTATGCCTTTAATTGCACGTGTGGATGGGTTTTTGCGTGTGTAAACAAAGGCTCATTCCCACCGAGGCATGAGGCGTTTAAGCGTGAAGCGCTGACCAATCACTAGCCTCACCGCCTAAAACCGGTTTGAAATCCACCGCTTCGAGTTGACCCACTTTCAACTCGAAGCGGAACTTCACTAGAGTAATGCTATTTCTGACGTTTCGCTGTGTAGGGATCGAAAGAATTTTCTTGCCTGCCGCGTGAATCTTCAACGCTTCAAGCCTCGGTGGGAACGAGTCTTTAAGCTATGAGTTCTCCAACCTGTACCTCAAGTATCTCAACCCAACCGCATCCAGTTATGATCTGGTTGCCCAACGTGCACAGAACAGCACCAATAAAATACGAGTTTCAGGTGACGTAATAAAATGGTGTTGATTGTTTCGTTTGTTTAATGATGGAAAAGATTTATAAAAGCTACCGTCTGATAAGGCAATACATTTGTAATACATTTGATCACTTATCAAGGATTCCATCCCCAGGACATTGCTTTCATTTGAGTTTGTGATCTTTCTTCAATTTAAGAATATTTTTGAATTATGTTGTATAAAGACAGAAAAATTTTGGAAAAAAAAAGAAGATATTTATGAAATAAACTTTTTAATATGATAACCATATGATTTATAAAATTAATGTACAATTTCAGTTCCTATTCTAAAATATGCATTTTTTTATAAACTTTAAAATGAATTGGTTTTACCGTCGCCAAAAGTTTGATCTTCCTTTGGTCTCCTTCGTCTTCAGCCATGGTTGCCAATGTCCTTAGAAACTGTTGTCCTGGTGGTGTAGTGATGTCCAAATATCGGGTCAGCGCGATTCGCATGGTCAGGGGAGGGATCCGCTCGTGGGCATACCAACGATAACTTGGGCCTGATGAATAGAGTTCCACAAAATATTTGATTTTATTATAAGAGGTTTAAGTAATAATGAAATATAAGTTGTGTCTTCGTTAGAACAACACTGATATACAGGTTGATTATAATTAAAGTCTCACTTTCAAAATGCTATAAAAAAAAGAACCACTCGTCGCAACGAGTTCAAATTTGAACTGAAAATACTTGAAGAAGGGGGAAACGGTACGGAATCAAAAACGTTCCAATGTGTATTAATAGAGGGCATTGTAAGAGTGAATTTGAGGATATTTCGAGAGTGCAGTGATATTTTGAATCCAAATGACAATGTATTTGTCATGAGTTGCACATTAAACCAACTGTAGTGTTCAATGTGCTTGATTATTTCGGGTTTTTGACGGAAAAAATGAATTCCAAGTCATCTAACAGCTGTGACACTGTTATCCCATCCACCACGGCAAGGTCATACCAAATTGGATGAGCAAAATCGGTGGAACTTCTTTTGGAAAATTTTTTTTGTTTCCATACCGTTTCTCCCTTCTTTAGTTCAAATTTGAACTCATTGTGACGAATAGTTCTTTTTTTGCAGCATTTTGAAAGTGGGACTTTAATTATAATCGTTCTGTAGCTTAAAATGTGACCAGAGAAATAAAAAAAGTTTTACTATATAAGTACTTAAAGAAAAAAAACTAATATTTATATTTACCAATTGTAAGGATTGTAATGCAACATTTTTAAAATCTTGTATATTTATTAAAAAAAGAAAATAAAATTAAACTAGCAATTACCCCTAATGAATGTATTTTGGGTAAGAAACTATTTGCTTTATAGCTATTTTTTATATTTTAATTTTTCAAACGTAAAATTTTTTTCTTTGTTGTTTATTGCTTTATGATAAGTTACTCTTCTAAAGCAGGAATTGTGCACGAGTTTTTTTTTTATAAAAATCTGTTGAAATAAATGCTTAGTAATATATGCTGTTCTTCATACTTACTAAATGAAATGAAAGTAATTGTTGTAAATTTCGTACAAAAAGTTAGCTAAAGCAATTATTCATTGTAAAATACGAAATTATAATTTTAATACAAGGTATGAGTACAAATTCACGGTGATAACCATCTTTTCACTTGACTTCAATTAATACTTGATGTAAAAAATTGCTATTGTTATTATTTCAAAACAAAATGCCAAATAATAACTTTACTGCACTTTAGCACATGGCAGGAAACTCTTAATTTGACATCTATACTAATTCTTGAATGACATCAGATTTACTGGACTTCAATTATTTCTCATTCAACCAAGAATTGGGTTCAAATAAAGTTGTCATGGTTTCTGCTTCGATACAAAATTCCAAATAATTCAGTGCATTTTAGCAAATGGCAGTACAATAAATACTCTTAATTTGACATCAATATTCGTTCATGGATGACATCATATATACTGTACTTCAATTATTTCTCATTCAACCATGAATTGGCTTCAAATAAAGTTGTCGTGGTTTCTGCTTCGGTGCAAAATGCCAAATAATTACTTCAGTCAGATTTAGCACGTGGCAAAACACTCCCGATTCGATGTCATTGCAGATATACTACTGAGAATGCCTTTACTTCACTGCATCATTCCGTTCATTGACTTTTACAGATAAGTTGATAAGTCACTGATATGTTTGAAATAGTGTAACAATGGTTCCACCTACCCAACCATGTTTCCTCTAACGCACTGCAAAAGCGTCCCTTGCGGCGTTCAGAAGAAATAAGTAGTCACCAAGATTCTCGCCAGAGAAGAAGTACAGCAAAACAGGCGCTGTCTTTAGTTACGAGCTTTCATCCCGAGAGCTAGAAGTGGAGTCCTTCCCCAACTGTATCATTAGCTGGTACTTCAGAGACGTTTAGTTTACAGTCTCTCACCCCGAGAGAAGATACAGTTAGCACCATCCTGTGCATAAATTGGCCTACAGACTCTCACCGAGGGAGGAAGTATATTTCGCTATCCAGCGTGTACCGGAGTAACTATTTTTACTGCATAAATGGAATCCTTCCACTTACATATAAGTATATGTCTTTAAATGTGTTACCTGTTGTATATTGATGTGCGCTTGTAAATCTTGTGCGCTTATAAATAATAAGATTATGTGCTGTTAAACGTGTCTCGATTCGACCACACCCAATTCCAGCTGCAAAAACAAACGCCACATCTTCTACAATAGTAAATTTACTGTACTCACCTTCTATACTCTGGACCGTCTTTCTGAGCTGAAGCTGGAACGGCTTGTCTGGTTCGGGACAGGTGGCACTTATGCGAGCCAGAATGCCATCCACTATCTCCTTCCTGTTGGCAGGATAGATGCCGACGTGATCACCAGGATAGTACTTGATGGAATCGTTGTCAGAGATCTCCATCACGATCATGAGTGTCTTTCGACTAACAGGAGGAAATGGAAAAGCTCTTAGATATATGCTGTCCTTCAGAGAAATATTTTTAAACAAATACTATTTGTAGTTTCTACCTGTATTTTGAAAATCATAAATAAAACTAATTTTAACGTCCATGTATTGATTTTTAGCTGTCATGCTTAAAAACAAGTAATAAAAAATCTTTTAAAGTCAATTCTTACTTTGGTCAATAAAGAAACATTTTATTTTAGTTACTTTTTATTAAATAATTACAATTAATATAAATATGTATATACCTATGACAGAATCACAAAGATTTTAAGGAGAGAAATCGGAATTGAACCCAAAGCATAATTTAATTACTGAATTAATATTTGAAAAACTGTATTAACGTCAAGTGTCATCCACTACAAGTTCAAAAAAAAATGTATTTGAACTTGAGTGAATGAATAAAAAGTATTTTATGAATGATTGAAAATTTGAACAAGATATATATATAGGGAGAGTGTGAACTAATAGTAGGAATTTAATAAGGAAGGACAATTATTGATTATGTGTTTGTCATCCATTATGCAGAGTTATTTAAAATGAATGGTATGAAATTAAAGCATACTTATAACTGATGCAATGAACTTATTATAAAAATCACGAATTAATAAATGGGTTTTGAGGCCAGATATTTCTTGTTTCCATACAATTCTTTTTTTTTACTCAAAACACTGAGAATAACAATTTTATAATATTGAGAATAACAGATAAAAAGAAAAATTTGAGCATGAAATAAGTAATAATTACTTATTTCATGCACAGATTTTTCTTTTATCTTGTAAATCAAACTCTTTGCTGTTCTAATACAACTGGCAATACAGCGACAGTTAATCTTTATGCCATAAACAAGGGCAGCATCGCTGTTACTCATTTAGCACTACCCAGGAGCACGTGTAGCTTGAAGATATGCTACGGACGGGAAGATATGCTCCCAAGTAGTGCTAAATGAGTAACAGGGGTGCAGCCCTTGCTTATGGCATAAAGATTAACTGTCGCTGTATTGCCAGCTGCATTAGAACAACAACTTTGAAATTCTTATTAAATGTTCTCTTCGTTGAACAACTGACATTTCGAGTGGTTTTATAATTTCTTAACAGTTTGCATCATTTACAACATTGTAGATAAATTTAGAAGAAAAGGAAAAATAAATAAACAATACTAATCACAAAAAGTGAAAAAAACATTATATTTTAACGTGAAAATAAAAAAAATGGTAATTTTCCAATTTTTCTCTCCACATTCCTGGAGGGGAGGGGGGGAAGGGATGAGCACGCAAACCCAGTTTGAGATCACTGGTCTACACTTCAAGCTGACACATAATCAATTTCGTTTATAAGGTTTTTAAAATTTTATATTATTTTAAGCCTTTGAAACTTTTCACCTTCTCCAATAAGAAAAGATCTATTCTTTATTGCGTTTGACAAAAAAAAAAAAAAATAATAAAAGTATTTTCAGCTTTGGAACTTTAATAAAATTTGCTGGAGTTAGACGTTGTTTTCTTAAACAAGATCGATGTTGCTGTACAGAATTAGAAAAACCATAGGAGATTGTTGGTGAAGTCTACATGTAACTACACAGAATTTATTACTGAAATAAATGGGTATGTAAAAATGGGTATGCAATTAAATTTTAATTTCCTGCAGGTGTTATTGGGTATTTTTTACATTTAAATTTTAATTTTCATCAGATGGTATTGGGTATTTTTTACATTTGAATTTTAATTTCCTGAAATTTTTACATTTAAATTTTAATTTCCATCAGATGGTATTGGGTATTTTTACATTTGAATTTTAATTTCCTGCAGATGCTAAGGTATTTTTACATTTAAATTTTAATTTCCGGGCTGTTATAAATTATTTTTTACATTTAAATTTTAATTTCCATCAGATGGTATTGGGTATTTTTACATTTGAATTTTAATTTCCTGCAGATGCTACTAGGTATTTTTTTACATTTAAATTTTAATTTCCGGCAGCTGTTGTAAATTTTTTTACATTTAAATTTTAATTTCCATCAGATGGTATTGGGTATTTTTTACATTTGAATTTTAATTTCCTGCAGATGCTACTAGGTATTTTTACATTTAAATTTTAATTTCCGGCAGCTGTTATAAATTATTTTTTACATTTAAATTTTAATTTCCATCAGATGGTATTGGGTATTTTTTACATTTGAATTTTAATTTCCTGTAGATGCTACTAGGTATTTTTTACATTTAAATTTTAATTTCCGGCAGCTGTTATAAATAATTTTTACATTTAAATTTTAATTTCCAGCAGCTGTTATTAGGTATTTTTTCCATTTAATTTTTAATTTCTCGCAGGTGTTATTAGGTATTTTTTCCATTTAAATTTTAATTTACTGCAGCTGTTATTAGGTATTTTTTCCTTTTAAATTTTAATTTCTCGCAGGTGTTATTAGGTATTTTTTCCATTGAAATTTTAATTTCTTGTTATTAGGTATTTTTTCCATTTAAATTTTAATTTCTCGTGTTATTAGGTATTTTTTTCCATTGAAATTTTAATTTCTTGTTAATTTAAATTTTAATTTCTTGTAGGTGTTATTAGGTATTTTTTCCACTTAAATTTTAATTTCTTGTAGGTGTTATTAGGCATTTTTTTATCTTTAGTAAGAAAAATAAAAAAAAGTTTATATCATTAGCAGTTACAAACCAATTGAATCGATGAAAGTCTTGAGAAATTTTGAGCGATATTTAGCGATGTTTTATCATCAAATTAACAATGTTTGATTTTCATTCTTAATCTTTTTTAAATAAAAAATTAAAGAAAAATTATATAATCACAAGCGTATTCATGTGGCCATTTTTATTTATGATATCGGAATATTATTTTAGTTGCAATCTATGTTTTAACAATGCATTGTTTTTTTTTAATGATGAAATTTACTAAAATAAAGTCGGTACTTTTATTAATTTAAAAATTGTGATAAGTTGCTGTTTAGAAAAATAAATATCGTTAATAAATTATTTATAAGTACCTGTCTTCTTCTGACTGCAATACCGTGCGTTCTTTCAAAGTGCAAGAAACCACTTTCCTAGTAGTTCCCTTAGATATACCTGGAAAGATATATTATATGAAATTTAGCTTTTGTTTAAAATCTCAGGAAATTTCAATTGTGTGTCAATTGTCTTTTCTAATAAATTAAATTTTAAGCAACGAGCTCGTAGGTGACAAAATAATTTTAAAAGTTTTAAAACAATTTTCGTTGTTATGTTTAGGGATCTGTATATCTGTATTCAATTCAATCAGTATTAAAATATTTAGGTTTATATAAAAGAAGACAATGTCAGCTTAATGTGGTGTTTAATTTTGTTCAAACAACACACACACATATATATATATATATATATATAAACAATGTGTGCAGTAAAACAAGTCTGCCGTGTAAAAAGAATTATTAATTCGTACTAATAATGAATTATTCGTCAAGCAACCATTACTATGGAAATATTAAATGAATTTTCGGTATTGATTCGTTCCCTTTAAACAAATTATTTCATTATAATAAACACCATAGGATGAGTATTATAATATTCATATATATCTTAATTATAACCATTCTTTTCTGTGTTGTCCACCTCCGTTACATTTAAGCTTATGGTAGTGTTTTATTGTGTTTATTAATCTAATCCAGATTGTAATGTATTCCTCTACTTTCGACTTTTAAATATACAACTTTAAAAAAAATATTTTTACCATCATCATCACTTTAACACGTAGAGGCCTATGTTGACAAATAGTATAAGAAATATTTGCAGAACAGTACCGCAGAAGAAACAGTTACTACATTTGGCGATTTATCGCTCAGTTGGAGCCATAAAAAGTTTCCAAATCCCAACTGCCCCTGTTTGGAAAGCTGGACTTCTAGTACAAAAGGAGACTTACGGTTCGGTTCAGTTCATTCCTGACGTAAACATAAGAGCTAAATTGTACTGCCCGAAGATCACGCAAGTACTAACATAACATGGTAGATTCCTTGCATAGATTTGGATTGACTAGAACTGTACTTTGCCAATGTGGGGAGGTCGGAGATGTTATTATAAGACTATTTAAAGTTGTTCTCCAACAACTTGGTCATTGAGAAGACACCTCAAGTTTAATAATGTTCAAGATTTAAAAGCATTGATTAGTATTCCAGAAAAGTTATATTGGTTACTAGAAATTATAACGAAGGTGAATGAGGATACACCAACCGCTCCACAACAACGGACGGGAGGTAATAGAGACTATATAAAGTGAATTGGTCCACATTAGGAGAAAAAAAGATGGAAGTATTAAGGTCTTCAAACATAGTTAGTAGACTGACCGCTGCCAGCTTCTCTAATCTGTAATACACTTCCGGTGTCCGTGAACAGTTGCCCCTATTTTGGCCGTCTTTGGTACTGGGACGAAGTGAAGTAAAGCCATACCGTTATTGTTGTTACTGAGTTAAATGTATGCGCTCATAGTGAAGAAAGGAGCACAGAAAAGAAAAGGATCTGACACTAAATTTTTATGTTTACATAAATAAAGGCCCCCCTCACCTGAACAGATATCTGCGGGCTCTTGTGCGTCCGCCAGCCTTACTTTTTCCGGACACCAGGTCGTGTCGGAATGCAGAGTGGCTTTCAGGTCGCTCAAACTGATGTCGTCACCCACATAGAACACGTCACAAGCGACCTGTGCGCAAGGAAACAACAACATCAATGAAGCGAAAAGAGATTTTAAAATAGTAAGTATGATTAATTAAGAAAACTTGGTTTTCGAAATAAAGGGATTTAGAAAGTTTTAATACATGAACAATAAATCTATTAAAATGCAACAGAATGAAGATACTATTTTTTTCTCTAATGCAGCTGGCAAATACTTAGACAGTTGTCTTTTTATGCCATAAGCAAGGGCTCTGTTATTCACTTAACACTGCCCAGGGTATCAGTGCAGTTTGAAGATAAGCCACGAACGTGGAGTAATACTATCCCCGAAACGCTCTACAATCCTATTAGACTGGAACCTACGGTTTAAAGTAGATTCCGAACAACTACAAACATCCATGGCATCGCCGGGACTCAAACCCTGAGCAGCAGAAGGCTAGGCATTTGGCCATCAGGCACCC
Source organism: Caerostris extrusa (assembly GCA_021605095.1). Lineage (NCBI taxonomy): Eukaryota > Metazoa > Arthropoda > Arachnida > Araneae > Araneidae > Caerostris > Caerostris extrusa. The sequence goes on along the minus strand of BPLR01011050.1, from coordinate 61,329 downwards.
ATGAAGATACAATTAGCAACCTATGTATACAATTTGCATCAAATTGCAACTATCCGTTTTTCCAATCAAAATAAAACCGAAGAATTACACAAAAGTAATATTTATTGAATCATTTACATAACCATCATTTTTTTTGATGACATAATCCTATCACTTTTTGAAGCCATTTTTTAAAAATGTTATCATGTCTTTGGTTTTACCTTACGAAAAAGAAAGAACTTAATTTCCTTTCAACCATCTCTTTTGCAGTCAGCCTGCAAATCAGCCCTACAAAGTGACTCTGTAAACCTTTTTTAAATATGATAATTTGCTGGAGAAAGGTCAGGAAAACAGGGGGATGAAACATAATTTCCCTAGTTTAATAAATGTTTTTTCATTAAAAACTCTTCCATGTTCTTTGTTCTACATGAATTTATGTAATTTGAATAAATTTTTTATACACTTTATTGAGTGTTATAGAGAAATATTCTTCAATTTCTAGCATTTTTCTTCAGAAAAAAATATGTTATAGGAATTTCTGTTTTAATATCTTTATTTCAGTTGAAGTATTCAACTTAAAATATCATTATAACATTTTGTCATTAAAAAAATGCATGTTATCATTATTCTTTCTATACAACAGTTCAACACTCATTACCAAAACCCTACAATGTTTCAAGAGTAAATATTTTCTGCATTTACTAAACATTTATTGATAATATTTTTTTACCTGAAACGCTTCTTGAGCCCACTGACTGAAGGAGTGCTCCTGACCACAGAGCTCGTCTCCAGTGCCCACCTTGACCATCCTCTCCCTCCCAGTTCTCCCAGCATCGTGTCCACGTAGCGTCCGAACGAGCAGAAATTCGGATAGGCGCTCGACCCCAACGCAAACACAGCGAACCTGCAGAATACACACAAGGAGCTGTAGAATTCTAACATTCAATATTTTTAATACTGTAAATCCTCAACTTTAGAATTTCCTTCCTGAACATTATGTGTTTTAAAACTTCAATGTAATGCAATATCTGTTATAAAGTTAATTCATTTACTGTTGTTTTAACGTATGGCTTCATTGGAAATCAATCCATTACAATAAGGATCACACACAAAGAAGGAACAAGAAGAAAAATACAGCAATGGGCAATAAGTCGGTCTCACACACCACAAGTCAAAGGGGGAGATTGTAAATACAGGGGGTACTTTATTTTTGTCAAGACAACTGCAAGACCTCTCCGTGGCGCTGAATCTCCTGGTTCAGACTTGGGCATTTCAAAAGATGTTCTGAATTCATTGTTCCAACTCTACATATTGGGCAAGTGTTCGAAGTGAGGACGCCTATCCTGTTTAGATGAATGAGGCATCTTAATCATTATCTCTATTCAACCAAATTTGTATGGATTGAGTTCCAATAAAGCCATAGGTAAGAACAACATAAATTTCTTATCAATGGGAAAGTATTATCTTCATGATAATGTATTAATTACCTGACATTGCTGAGTGGACCGATATCATCATCCAGTTCAGTGGTTGGAGTGCAGTTTGTGCCTTCATCCTCTTGAAAATCTAAGGGCATGCTATTCATTCTAACAAAAGGCATGCACGTACTGCTAAAATAGACAAAGCATTGAAACAGAAAATTAAAAAAATAATAATAATAATTGAAATAAGTTTTACTTATGAAGAATTTATTTCGCATCGAAATCTATACTGCATTTCTGCTGCTAACCTAAAACGAAGAATAAGGACAATAGAAAAATAGTTATTAATGCCAGTAATAATTGTACATTATAATTTATATTACAATCCAATAAACATCTAATTTCTCTAATAACTTATACAGACAAAAATTTTTTCCTTCTAATGCAGCTGGCAAATTGATCTTTCGCCATAAGGGCTGCACCGATGTTTCTCAAACTGTGAAGATAAGCCACGGACGGACAATGCCGCCGCAGCGCTCTACGATCCTCTCCGAACCACTACAACACCCATGGGCAAAGCAAGGATTTGAACCCGATACCTGTGGTACCGAACAAACAGACAAAGAATTTCATTCATAGAGTTGTTCAAAATAAATGTAATGGCATTGAAATTACTATAACAATATACTAAATAGACATAATATTTTTATAAAATAGTTATGTTTCTATAATAATGTTTTGAACAGTTTACAATATGCAGGCAATACCTTAGTTGAATTACATTCGATTTAATCATTTTATATGAATAAGCACAGAATTTTATATAATTTGCATGTTGTGTATGCCTGTTTGCAACAGTTGATACTTTTCTCAAAAGGACGGACTAAATGCTTAGAAGATGAAAGATTTTTTAATGTGTATTGTTATTAAATAATTTTTACATTAAATAATTACTAACATACAAATGAATGAAACTTTATCATTAACGATGAATCTAATGCTTATTATAAAAAAATATCAGCACATGTTTCATAAAATATATAATCTTACATTAAATAACAACTTATTTGTTCTTAAATGATTAATAGATGTAGAAAAATTATATTTGTAACTTATCAATAATTTCTGTTCGATTTTCGATATTAAATTTATTTTTCATCTTTTGTATAAAATGAAGGATTGTATTTATTTGTTTTTCTTTGAATAATTTTCAATTTGTATATGCTTTTAGTGATTCCAGAATTTAATATTTTACTTTATTCATCAAAAACTATAAAATAAGGATGGTTAGTGTAATAGCATTGACTTATTTACATAATGTTTGTTAGTTGTTTAGATAATGTTAAAAATAATCGATAAAACACATATTTTTTTTGTCATCAGATATTTTTGCCACCAGATGGCGCCATCAGTTCAGTTATTGTAAAAAATGAGTTACTAATTTCATATGAACACTATTTTATTTTTACATGCATTATTTTAAAATTGTTAAAAATAATTATTTTTTTAGAAAAGAATCCTTATGAACATACCTGATATATTCCACATCTGGTGTAGTTTCTCCTGTGACTTTTATTGCTTGAAGACTCCTGGCGAAAGCCTGCGATGACAAATAACATAATTTTCAATTATAAAAATGGCCAATTTTTTTTTTTACAGAAAATTCATTTTCTATTTTATTTTTTCTTTTCATACAGAAAATTCCTTCTCTATTTTTTTTTTTCCCCTACAAAAATTCCTTTTCTTTTTCCTACAGAAAATTCATTTTCTTTTATTTTTTTTTTCCTACATATAATTTCAATTTTCTTTTTTTTTATTTTCCTAAATATAATTAATTTTCTATTTTTGCTATTTTTTCTTTTTTCTTTTCGTAAAGAAAATTCATTTTCTATTTTTTTTTCTTTTCCTACAGAAAATTCATTTTCTATTTTTTTTTATTTATTTTCCTACAGAAAATTCATTTTCTTTTTCAATTCCTTCTATTAGCTCACACTCTCCTTATATATATCTTGTTCACATTTCCAATCGTTCATAAAATACTTTTTATTCATCCACTCAAGTTCAAATACATTTTTTTGAACTTGTAGTGGATGACACTTGATGTTAATACAGTTTTTCTAAGATTAATTCAGTAATTAAATTTAATTCACTAATTTTAGTTTTTTTTAGATTTAAGTTGCATATATCCATCAATAGATGGCGCCAGATAAACTTAAAAAATGAATGAAAATTATTTATAAAGGACTTTCTGCAATAGAGTGAAAAAAAGTTGGAATTGACTTCAAAATTTAAATTTATTTTCTATTATTTTTCTTTTCCTACAGAAAATTCAATTTCTAGATTTTTTTTCCTATAGAAAATTCATTTTCTATTTTTTTTTTTTTCCTACGGAAAATTCATTTTCCATTTTTTTTTTCCTACAGAAAATTCCTTTTCTATTTTGCCATTAAAAATTCATTTAATTATTTTTTTTTCAATTTTACATTATTTCACAAGATATATTGTATTAATATGGCTAATTGTAAATGGCTGTTAATCGGAAGTGTTAAAAGTATGAAAATTATTCAAGATTGGACTATCATACCAAAGCATGGAAATTATTTCATAAACGATTAAAGCTGACAGAAATGGAATCTTTTCAGCAAGCCCATTTTACGAATTAATGGATTTACTGGGACATTCAATTGATGCTTTGGACAAAATTAATGCGGATAACTACCATCCGTTTTATATGCCATACTGGCTTCATGGAGCCTGCCTGTAATGAATAAGCTATTAAGCTATCCATTTCCTGAAATAAACCTTATTAGAGAAAGTTACATTTTACTATTTTTAGAAAATAGTACTTCACTGAGAGAAAATTAACCAAACTTATCCATAATGGGTGTGACTAACTATTTTCAATTTTATTGATGGACATTAGAAATAGTGATTCCGTTTGCTGACTGGACATGCTTACAAGAAAACTATTTTAACTATATGGATAAAAATATATTGATTTTTTTACTTGTTTATAGAAAACCAGATCAAACACCACGAACCGTTTTTGAATTCTATATGAACACAAAGTTATTTTATTTGATTTTGTAATTTTTGTCTAGTTTTAAAAGACCTCTGCGTAATATAGTCAACTGATTTTTTTACATTGATTTTCGGATTTGGAGGATTTTTAATTCAAAATTTAAGGAATTTTAAATTATATTATTTATTAACAATTGTACGATAGTTTAATGTTTAGTGTTTTTCTGGAAAATAAAGTGTAAGAAGATATTAGATTTGTATACATTTAATTCAATATTCAAATAAAAATATTTAAGTATTGCAATAAGTTGTTCTAATCAGTTGATAAATAAATTAAAGAGTATTACAGTAATTTAGAAGAATGACATAATAAAGAACATTTAGACTAAGAACAAATGTAATTTTAGAATATTAAGGATTGTAAAAAAGTGCTATGTTGGCATCTGTCAAGTGTGATGATGTTTCAACAGGGGATCATGTGATACAGAAGATCTTTCTGTGTTCCAATCGTCTGCATCTTATTGACAAGAAGACATTCTTGATAACCAATGGCATGCCTCCTGTTATCAATACTATGTAAGAGTTCGAAAATGTGTAAAAGGACGACTGCAAATAGCACCATGGTCAGTAGAGCTGTTATATTCAAAGTTTAGTGTTAGTTATTTCTTTTTCACCATTAAAATGTAAATTAAATTTATTTAAAATTATTCTTAGAACAAACCAAATGTTTAATGTCTAGAATTATGTAAACAATATTACACATAATTAGTTTTACAAAGCAATTTGGCAAGACATATATTATAAAATATCAGTATTTATATGGCTAGAACTGACCTCTCCATTTTCTGGTGGATCTCCATTACCGAAAGTGCTTGTCACCACCAACAACAGTGTCTCATGTTCAAGATCAATGATATCGTAATCCATCATACATACGACCTGCAAAATATGAAATAAATTTATTTTATAAAGGAACAATTTTTTTGTAGTATCTTACTAATATTTCATTAATTGTATTTATTTAAAATTTCTACGAAAATAATTTTTATCAACGAGTCAATGTTTCGTATCTGTTTCATATCAACTCACATTTATGTGTAATTAAATTTTTCGCTATTGTTGTTTTTTTTATGCGTTTTCTAAAGCTTTGAAATATCCTTTCAGACTTAATAAATTCATTTATTCATACTTTAGTATAGTTTAGTAATTAGTAAAGTTCTTGTTCTTATACGAGGGTAAGGGGAAAGGTTCTCTGCCTGACAGAGAGATGGCGCTCCAATCAGCAAAAATTTATGTTTCCTGCCTGGGTGTACGTGTCATTAGTTCAACTTGTTCTCTCAATTAGTTTGATTACACGAATTTTTCATTAGACGTCTTGCGTGTTTTTCGTTAAAATGGATAAACTTGAATATCGTGCTGTGATAAAATTCTTCGTTTTGATGAATAACTCCTAAGGAAATTTATCCGAAGTTGACAAAAGTAAACAGGGACGTGGGTAGCTGAATTTAAACTTGGTCGTACATCTCTCGAAGATGAACCACGCGAGGACGGCCAAAAGGCGCAACCACACCAGAAACCTTCGAAAAAGTGCATCATATCGTGTTGGACGATAGGCGAGTGGAGATAGCTGAGGCTGTGGGGATATCGGAAGAAAGGCGAGAAACATGTTGCAAGAAGAATTAGGGATGCAAAAACTCTGTAAGATGGGTGTGTCGGTGAGCAATGTCTTTTAGTAAATATTTTTATGGTAAAATTCTATATTATTATTGTATATGTTAGACTATATTCTATGTGTGTCCCCCCTTGGAAGGGGTCTGTTTGTTGGTCTCCACACCTGACCGGATGGATCATGGGGGTGAAGGGGATATATGTGGAAAGTATTTTAATTGGCAGGGGTCATAAACACTTCGAGACCAGATGGTCAAGAAATCAAGCTGATCAAGACGGAGATTTGGTTATGGACCGCTGCCCGGCGGATATTAATACGGGTGTCGGCAATGCCCCCCCCAATGAACTATAAAAATGGAGGTGATGGACATCGCAAAGAGAGAGAAAGAAAAGAGACGAAACGGAGACTCCGGGCTTGAAAACGTGGCTGATCGAGGCTGAGAGGGTTGCACCAACCAGCGTGAAATCTGTGGCGGCGATTGGAGCGACTGGCTGCTCTGGCATACTTCAATTTAACTGGTGAACCCCTGACAGCAGCCTTTGAAGGAAGAAAGCATACAAATCCAGTGTTTATAGTCACCATCCTGGTCTCCCTTTATGAGCCCCATGAGCGGTTGGGCGGAGCACCCTTGCTGCCAAGACTTTATCCGGATGCGTATAGAGCATTTCAATAAAAACATTAAAGTTAAAAAAAAAAAAAAAAAAAAAAAAAAAGGAGCCCTTCTTCCCAACTGTCGTGGCAAATTATGAAACTGTAAGGTCAATCACCTTATTATTAGGATTATTGAACATTAATTTAGAATTGCAACAACTGTATAAGTTATATTTTTATTTTAAGGCATTAATTCGAATTATTCTTTTATTGATAACATTAATTAAATGACTTTTAATATCAAGCACTATTGCAAATATCAATAAATACATTTTTGTTTATATTTTAAATTATGAAATGTTCGTCTGTGTGTTATTTCATGTGTGTTTTCTTTTCAACTTATAGGTCTCTGAAGGCATGCGAATTAGTTGATTTAAAAATGTGGTATATTGCGGAATTTCATAATGGTTATCGTGTGTTATAAACACTAGTTGTTTTATAGGATCGGAGTTCTATAACACCACAGGTGCCGCTTTGAATGTAATCAAAAGCAAAATGAGCAAACGATTTTCAAGAGCAATCTTTGGACCAATTCAATACACCGATTTTGTGTTTTTCACTTTTTATTAATTCACAAACAATAGCTTTCAAAATGAAATATCGCGTTATGTCTTAGCAATTAAACAATTTTCTTTTAAAAGCAAACTTTCTCGAATCTTTCTTTCCCGTAGTAGTAAAAGTTTAGGAAGAATAATAAAACTTTCTTCTACAACAGTGACGGATTTGGAGGCTTAGGCCCGAGAGGCCCGAGGCCTAGGGCCACAAATTGTTTAAAAGTTTCGAGGCTGCAAAATTTGAAATCGATTTTGTTTTTTAACAACTGTAAGACCGAATTTAAATGCTTCTTCTTGCTTTGACAACCTCAAGATGTCAATATTTAAAGGGTAGAATTAATCGTGTAAGTAGTAAAATTTAAAATATCTAACAAATAAGTACTAAAAATGTTCGTTAAATATAGCATCGTTATCTATTAACGTTAAATTTTTCATAAATTTTTCTTAAAAATCTAAATGTAGCGTTTGTTTGTTCAACATTATAACACAAAATATTAAACCCTATTTAATTATACCTTTACCGGTTACTCAAAAATTTTATTATTATTTTTTGAATCTCGCATAAAAATTTTATAGTTTTACTTAATGTGAGGCTTTTTCAAAGATTACCATGATCAATTTAGAAAGGTCGTACTAGAACTTGGAAAATCACAAAATTATAAAGAAATAGGCAACGAATCACGTATTAAATGAGTCAATTTAATCTAATTAATAAAATAAATTGATAACTATTTTTAATAACTTTGCAAAGAATAATTTTGAAATAGAATTCAAAATTAAATTTTTTTATTAGGTAAACTGTGAAAAAAAATTATTCTAAAAAATTGTATATTTAGTTGTTATACCAAATAATATATATATATATATATATATATATATATGGTATATATATATATATATATATAGCATAAATATATATATATATATATATATATATATATATATATATATAATTTATGCTTAAATTCAATATCTAAATTTAATTCAATCTATTATTACTATTCGTATTATATATAAGGGCGTCAAATTAATCTTGGGCCTGGGCGCCATCGAACCTAAATCCGTTACTGGTTTGGAAACATTTGGAATAGAATCTCATTATCTTTTGTTGTAAATATCTCTTTCAATGATAAATGGAGTATTTAAAAGAATACAATGGCAGAAAAGAAAAAAAATTTAAGCAGAAGAAAACCATAATGACACAACTGGAAAATTATTAAAATGATACCTCAATTTGATAAGATAATACGTGTAAACTACCTTATTTTTTTTATAATAAATCAATTAATTGTGCTATCTGGTGGCATAAAATTCTGATGACAAGAAAAAAATAAGGTTTTTATTTAATAAAAAATTTCACAATTTTTCTTTACAAATGTTTTTGAAACTAAATACGAAAGAGTAAAAAAACCTTTCTTTTAAGTGTTATAGATTTTAAATTATGCTGGAACATACACATGCATAAGAACAAGCTACAGCAGAAATTCAAAACCATTTAATAAATACAATATACAGGGCGATTATAATTAAAGTCCTACTTTCAAAAATGCTGTAAAGAAAAAAAGAATCACTCGTCACAATGAGTTCAAATTTGAACTGAAATACTTGAAGAAGGGGAAAACGGTATGACATCGAAAAAATGTTCCATCGATTTTCCCCATCCAGTTTGGTTGTGAACTTACCGTGTTGGATGGGCTTTCCACTAACAGTGTCAGAACTGTTGAATGGTTTGGAAGTTATTTTTTCCGTCAAAAAAACCGAAACAATCAAGCCCATTGAACACTGCAGTGGATTTAATGTGCAACTCATGGCAATTACGTTGTCGTTTTGATTAAAAATATCCCTGGCAGCTGAATTCACTTCCTTTATGCATCTTACAGGGCCATCTATTAATACGCTTTGGAACCATTTTTGATGCTGTACCGTTTCCCCCTTCTTCAAGTATCTTCAGTTCAAATTTGAACTTATTGTGACGAGTTTTTCTTATTTTTTAGCATTTTGAAAGTGGGAAATTATAACCACCCTGTATATTTACTTCAAAAATTCATAAAAATATTTTTTACCGCTTAGCTTTTTTAAAATAATATGCAATAAAACATTAATAATGAAGGTAGTTGTCACTGGATTTTCCACTAACAGTGTCAAATTTGAACTCATTGTGACAAGTGGTTCTTCTTTTTTACAGCATTTTGAAAGTGGGACTATAATTACAATCACCCTGTATACGAAAAAACATTGAAGACAAACATTTTACATAAAAAAATTTTAGATTTTAAGATCTGAACCTTTCGCAATTTTATATGTATACATAATTTATATAACATTGCGAAAAGGTTGAGAAAAATCTAAATTTTTCGAAAATAATGCTTGTTTATTACCTTGAAGCAACACTTTATTTAGTTTTCATATATTTTTTTGTGTGTGCCTTCATACTTTCATGTTGCTTTTAATACACAAATTTAAAAAAAAAAAATGCATGCTCACATGATTGTCGCCTTAATGCCTAACAATATATTTTATATCATTAATTAGTTGAAATAAAAACGAGTTATTAATATTAAAAATATATCTTAAGTTCTGCAATTAATTATCTTGAAAATGAATTTCTGATCAACTATATCACCAAAAAATATGTTACGATAGAAAGCACTTCAAACATATGTTTAGAAAAAGAAATTTAATCAGGTTTTATAGATATAGAAAGAGTCGTAACTGTAATTGAAAAAAAGAGCAATCAGAGATCTTTTGGTCAGAAAAGAAAATTGTGCAGCATGAAAATATGTGGCACTAAAACATGTGCTACTAGATTGCCCGGAATGCAATAAATGGGTAAATAAGATGATGCAGCAATAACAGCAAATGAAAATTATTTTTATTACACTTGCTCATTAACCACTTTTGTACTCGGCAATGCTCGATCCCTTACTACAAGCATAAAAGAAAGCAAAACGTCTTTTTTTTTTTTTTATGAGGACAGCCTAGCAGTCAGCAGCGTAATTGAAAGATAGAAATAATAGAAAGGTTACTATTATGGGATTCTTTTTGCTTCAGTCAATTAGTTTTTAAATATATATAGATCATAAAAATGTACCAAAATCATGGTTATATTTAGTTTTGAAATAGTTTTTGAATTAATGTAAAAAAATTTAATTGATAGGATTCTTAGAGAATTTTTTTTTTATTTCCAATGTCAAGGCAGTATAAAAAGTAGAAGATACTTTATAAAAAGAAAAGGAACATCAAACAGTTTGCTGCCTCATGGATAAATAACTCCACGGGCATAGTTAAAAAAAAAAATCTAAGTGGAAGCTCCCAATAATGTAAACATCCTGTCTGTGTGGTTGTGAGCTGACTGGAGGGAGAAAGAAATGTAACACTAGCAGTGTGCATTTGGTTTTGGAATAAAAGAGACGTGCTTTTACAGTCCACTAATGCTATGTGTTTTTATTCAAAGATCATAACAGAGTAACAACGTTGACCGATTGCTTTAAGAATTCTTCAGCTTGCCAGTATCTGCCATCTCGGATTCGCCATGAAGTGCCAAGCAACGATGGAGATGAGTTCGATTCATTAGTTCTGCCAGATCACAAATGGAGCAGTTGGGTGGGTCGAAATTCCAATGCGATGTAGTTGTTTCCCCAGACAATAGTGACTAGTTAAAAGTCGACATTGAACAACAGCTACACGACATAGGTGGCTTGGAACTATGAGAGGATACTCAACTTTCCATCTCTTTGTCAGTATTCGGTCAATCAACTGTAATTTATAATTTCTAGTCATAGTCTGTTCGATATACAACTCTATAGAATAGTATGGTAATGTTGAGCATCTTGATTGGTTTGGTTTGGTTTAGTTTGTCGCTCTACGGTCATCTTGTGCACACTTTAGGCTAAACAGACCGGGACCTACTGTTTAAAGTGGATTCCGAACCACTACAAACATCCATGGCACCGCCGGGACTCGAACCCGAAACCTGTGGTACCGAGCGCCAGAGCGTTAGCCACTCGGCCATTCAGGCCCCGCATCTTGATTGAGCAATCTCGAGCCCTTTCTTGCGAGGAAATCAGCCTGTTCGTTCCCCAAAACTCCACGCTGTCCAAATATCCCCACGCAGGTCAATTGAACGACTATTAGAATAGCAGCAAGAGCTTATGCTGATAACTGTAAACTAAAGGTCAGGTGGTACCAAAGGTCAGAGCGATCGCCACTTGATCACCATCAGACCACTAAAAATGAATGTGTTATAAGATTTTATGAGATAAATATGATGCATAAAATATAAAATATTTTTATGTCAGCATAATTGCTAATGCACATAAAAAAAAAAATTTTAATTTTCGGTTTTAGATTTAAAAAAATGCTGTTCCTGTCTTGACGTCCATCTTAAATTTGACATAACTGCAAGAATTCTCTCCTTTTGAAAATAGTTTGATTTTGTTTATCCCTCTATGGTCATTTTATGCAAACTTTCCGCTAATCAGACCGGGTCCTACAATTTAACGTGGATTCCGAACCACTAACAACCATCCATGCCACCGCCAGGATTCGAACCTGAAGCACCAAAGGCCAGAGCGCTCTCCAATTGGCCATCAGAACGCTAAAAATAGAGTAATGCTGAAAGATTTTTGAAAGTAAATATGATGCATAAAAAATTTCAAACAGATTTTTAAAAAAAAAATTAAATGCTGTTCCTGTCTTGATGACCATCTTAAATTTAACATAGCTGCAAGAATTTGTTCTTATTAAAAGGAATTACCATTAATGCATAGAAAATAAAGAGGATAAAAAAAATAAAAACATTTTCACTACAAAAATATTAAAGGACATTGAGAAAATGTACAAAAAAATACAAAAAATTAATAATGGAATTTAAATCAGAACAACGAGAAATTTATTTTTTAACAAAATATATAATATTAATATATAAGCACCTAAACTAAGCACTCATATTTTAAAAGGAATAAATAATTTGACAAGACAAAAAAAGTTACAAACTAACCAAAGAAATAGCAAGCATTTCTTGTCTAGACGTGCGAAAAGAAAACAAAGTAAGAAAGTAAAAAAAAAAAAAAAAAAAATTCACTCAGATATTGTTCTATACTTGTAAGAAATTTTCTACGTATCACTTGAGAACATGTGTTTTTGAATTCACCATTGATTTGAAGAAAACTCAGAGTTTCACAGATTTCTAGGTGTAAATAAAAGGAAAATAAAGGAGTTTTGATACAAATACACTATTAACTTGTTGAAAAAGATATTTAATATAATTTGTGCGTATCAATTATCGAAAATATTATTTATAATTTATTATTCTTATTTAAATTTGTTACACATGGTAAAAGTTTAAAATGTTATTTTTCATAAACTGTGGATAACATTGTTATCTAGTTATATTTTCTCCAAAATTTAAACTAATATATAATATAAAACCTTACATTTGATGCATTAATATACAGGGTGATTATAACTAAAGTCCACTTTCAAAATGCTGCAAAAAAAAAAAAAAAAAAAAAAAAAGAACCACTCGTCACAATGAGTTCAAATTTGAACTGAAGATATTTGAAAAAGGGAGAAACGGTACTGCATAAAAAAAAAAAAGTTCAAAGTTTATTAATAGATGGCGATGCAAGCGGTATAAAAGAAAGGAAATTCGGTTGCCAGTAATATTTCGAATCGAAATGACAACGCATTTGGCTTGAGCTGCACATTAAACCAACTGTAGTGTTTAATGTGCTTGAATGTTTCAGTATAATTTGACGAAAAAAATGACTTCCAAGTTATTCAACACTGTTAGTTGAAACCCCATCGACCACGTCAAGGCCATACCAAATTGGATGGGAAAAGTCGGTGGAAATTTTTTGGTGCCATATTGTGTCCCCCTTCTTCAAGTATCTTCAGTTCAAATTTGAACTCATAGTGAAGTGGCTCTTTTTTTACTGCATTTTAAAAGTGAGACTTTAATTATAACCACCCTGTGCATAACAGATAAAAATTTTACAATAAGATAACGAGCAACAGATAAGAAGTACTAAAATAATTTTAAATACCGAAGCAAAGTCGTACATACTCGTATTTTAAAAATTTAAATGCTTTGAGGAATTTCAATTTATCATGTGTGGACCCATTTTACGGTTGAATACGCATGGAAGTATACCAATGTTCAATAACCGAAGAAATTTATAAAGCAATAGGCCAGAATATTACAAGAACAAGATGTCTGCCCTTTAGGGTTGCACTTGTTTATTTAGCGATTTTTCCCTTGAAGTTTTCTCCAACTGTGCCAGCTGCGGTTACAAAATACTGCTGTTTTGGCGATTTCATTTGGCGCAGTAAAGCTATTAAGGGAAATCGGAATTCTAAAGTGCAAAATTCCCACAATAACTATCAAATTCAATATCGACAGGAATATAACAAAGTTTAATAACGCTGGAACTTTATGAAGAAGCAATTGTTCAAGTACTACAAGAAGCAATTCAAATACTACAAGAAGTACTTCAATTACTACAAGAAGCACTTCAAATACAACAAGAAGCAGTTCAAATACAACAAGAAGCAGTTCAAATACAACAAGAAGCAGTTCAAATACAACAAGAAGCAGTTCAAATGCTACAAGAAGCACTTCAAATACTACAAGAAGCACTTCAAATATTACATGTAGTTAAAATACAACATGAAGCCCTTCAAATACTACAAGAAGCACTTCAAATATTACAAGTAGTTAAAAATACAACATGAAGCACTTCAAAAAGTACAAGAAGTAGTTCAAGATGCAGTTCAAATACAAGAAGAAGCAGTTCAAATATTAAAAGAAGCAGTACTACTGACAGAGAAATCTGTTAAGTGAGGGTTCAATTAATTTTTACAAGCATAAACTAATCCTTAAGACATTATTTTGAGGATATTGAAACCATAATCTGTTTATATTTTGAAAGCCAGATAGTTCACATTGAGCTACAGAGCACGTGACTCGATATAGGTGACGATACGATAGGTGTATATCTATAATATAAAGTATGTATGCATAATATTTGTAACCATATATGCATAAATGTGTATATATATATATATATATATATATCTGTGTGTGTGCGTGCGTGCGTGTGTGTGTGTGCGTGCGCGTGCGCGCGCGTGTGTGTGTGTGTGTGTGTGTGTGTGTGTGTGTGTGTGTGTGTATTCCATCATGTATTAAAAATTATAATGTTTGAAGTTTTTTTTTTTTTTTTTTTTACTGACTTTATTATTTAATTCCAAAAGCTCATGGTCAAAAGTCACAAAAAATTTTATTAATTATTTTAATTAAATCATATTTTATAATTATTTATTAAATTACATAATTATTTAATAAATCATATATTTTATTACCTACAGAATTTCACGCCACCAGATGACAATAGTCATATATATAGTATATATCTATCTAGCTATTATATCTCTCTCTGTCTCTGTATAAATGTGTGTGTATATATATATATATATATATTCTTATCAAAAAATAATAATAAAGTAAAATATTCTTAAAATTAAATGATTAAATATAATTAGGTAAGTGAAAAAAATATTGGTAATTCTTGGATAATAACCATTGCTTTATGTATTCAATTCATGTTATTTAAGGCTAGTTACTTAAAATCTCAAACCTATAGTGCACAGATATTTTTCCTTAATTAAATTTATTAAAATTAAAAAGCTTTATTTTCTGTTAACCTGTAACGTGAAATCATATCTGTTAATCTAGAATAAAGAGCAAAGATGCGTTATAAAAAAAATTGCACAATTGGAAAAAAAAGAATAGCAAATAATTGTCTTACGTTTGCATTGAATGCATGAGAAAATATTTCTCCCAGTATCTTGGCGTAATTTTCCGACTTTCCGGTTTCGGTTGCAAACAAAATGGTGGCTTTGATCCTGCGGGAGAGGGCTTTTCCGAACAAGTTGGAGGTGAACTTCACGGCTCTGGAAGTAAAAATAAATAAATAAACATTGATAACATATTTTTACTGTATAAAATATCAGCTTATAAAAATTCGCTTGGATCTCTTTCCGTTCATCAACTCCTAATTTTTATTTACGCAACTTTCAAAAATAGCTTATGTAAATTAGTCAAACCTATAAAGAGATTTCCAGTAAGAGCCGAGAATCATTGTGCGCACCTTTGCCATCGTTTATCATGCCCTTACAGAAGATGGTAATGCCTTTGATCATGCCTGGTAAAACTGTTTTAATAGAACGGCAGCAATAGCTTAGCTGCACTTCGTAAATATCGTCGTCTAAAGGGATTGTGAAAAGGGCCCCATGATGATTTGGTTTGTTTTGTTTTGTCGCTCTACGGTCATCTTATGCCCACTTTAGGCTAAACAGACCGGGACCTACAGGTTAAAGTGGATTCCGAACCACTCACAAAAACCCATGGCACCGCCGGGACTCGAAGAACCCAAAACCTGTAGTACCGAGCACCAGAGGCCCCATGTCGAAGAATGGTTTGAAGATGATTATGAAATTTGAAGAGATTGGAGACTTGGGTGTGCTGCTAAGAAGAGAGTGAAAATGAGTTGCGAATGAAACTATCGAAGAAGTCTCTACTGCTGTGGTTGAAAGAGCCTCCACTTCCGGTTATTCTTTAGAAAGTGCTCGATCGGTGTCACGTGAGTTGGCGATTTCGTGATCGACACTACGAAAATTCTGCGATCCATTTTAAAATGATACCCGTATAAAATCCACGTGGTGCAAATGCTGCAACCGCAAGTCAAACAAAACAAGCTATGAATTTGCTTGCCGATTTTTGGCGAGAATGAGAGTTGATGATGCATGGCCTTGGCAAATTCTAAGGTCAGACGAGACGAGTTTTTCTTTAGATGGAGCTGCGAATAACCAAAATTGCGCATATGAGAGGAGGCTTACCCTCCTAATGTTCTCCACCAACAGACTGCATTTTTATTACGCGACTGCATGGTGTGGATTTACTGCTGATTTTATTTTCGGACCGTTTTTCTTGAAACTCCCATTCCTCACGGCCCTTAAACGTACCCTGTCACGAGTGCTCGGTACAGTGAACTCCTTTGACAGCAGGCCATTCCTGCTTTACAGGAACGACAATGTTTGCAAACCACTGTTATCATGCAAGTTGTGACAACTCTCCACATTGGGCGCCAAGTCAAAGAATTGCTTCCTGCTAACTTTGACAAGAATCATGTAATCTTAAATACAATTATTGCAATAATAATAAAATAATAATAATATGTAAAAAATTTATTCGATAAATAAAAACTTGAAAGTCATTAAAAAAGAAAAGAATTTTTTACGAAGAAAAGAAAAATCCTTTTAAATTGAAACATCTTCAAGGTTTTAATTTTTATTTTTCAGTTCTATTTAAAACACCTTAAAATAAAATATCTAAAATAATTTCAATAACTCTTTTAAAAATAATGCTGTGAATGGATTTTAAACACCTAATGGCAAATTATGAGTAGTGAGAAAAGGACATATTACACAAAATACGAAGCTTAATTAAAAAAAAAAAAAAATTATTTTGCAATTGTTTATTTTTAAAAAATGTAAAAATAGGAAATTCTAAATGCGGATGAGTCATTAAGTCTTAAAAAGTATATATTTTTAAATTACGACTTAAAAAATATATAAATTAAACCTCATTCTTTAAAAAAAAAAAAAAGGAATGAATATTCGTAAGCGTTTTCTATGAAAAATTCCGTAAAACTTTTGTTGTCAATTATTATTATTATTTTATTTTATTTTAATTACATCTTCTTTTTGCTTAATAAATTAAACTTTAAATAACTGTTCCTTTTTAGAGTTAAAATATAATACAAATATTCTTTTATATCTAATGTAAAAAACATGTTTTTCAAAACACATTTTAATGCAAAGCATGCAGAATTAAAAAAAAAAATATGTTTATTTGTGCATCTTTTCACAAATATTTTTAAAAAAATCTTTCATTTAAATGAAGTTTTTATTTTTGTTATATTCTCTGA
Organism: Caerostris extrusa; assembly: GCA_021605095.1. Taxonomy (NCBI): domain Eukaryota; kingdom Metazoa; phylum Arthropoda; class Arachnida; order Araneae; family Araneidae; genus Caerostris; species Caerostris extrusa. Next base: position 44,045 of record BPLR01011050.1, on the reverse strand, counting down.
ATCTCTAGAGTAAAACATTTGTAACAAAAAAAAAGAAATGTAAATTAAACTAAATTTGTAGATCCAATTCTTTTTTGTTCTTTTTAACCTAAGGCATAACTGTTATTAATGTTACATCCACAAACTTTTATTTGCTAATTTAATATCAGTTCTCATTTCTTTCAAGTTTTAAAAAATATATTTAGAAAATAGCTTTTAAGAGATTAAATAAAAATACATTTCGTGAAATTTTCATGTTTTCATTAAGGCATTTCAATTCAATTTCTAAGTAATTAAAGATTTAACTCATTTTTTTTTTCAACATTCTTAAATTTTTTTATTTTATTGAAGTATTACTCAATTAGAGGCCTGATGGCAGAGTGATTAGCACTCTGACTCTCGGTGCCAGTTTTCGGATTCGAGTCTCTGGGGCCATGGTGTTTGTAATGGTTCGGCATCTACTTTAAACCGTAGGTCGCGGCCTAACATGACTGTAGAGTGTGGGGCCTAGGGCTGATAACCCTACCCCGTAAAAAGCGAATATCTCCCGTCTCGAAATCTGCCAGCAGGCAGGCGGCGTTGGCCCACCATACGGCTGTTGTGCCACTGTTGATGATGATGATTTCTAAATTACAGTTTACATTTTATCCAATGTTAAGTTTTTACAATAAACGATTTTGAAATTTTTAATGCTGATTTTTTAAAATTTGTATCCAAAGCTGAACCAAAGTTCTCCGTCTATGGCATAGGGGCCACCATAAATTCATAGGCTGGAAAGTCCTTATATTAGGTCAAAGAGGTGTGGAGGGTATAAATTCTCGAAACAACACACCCGTTTGGACTACGAGCATTTAGGTCATTAAGCCTATAACCACCCGAAGTCATTATTGATCTTTCATGCCCTGCCCCCCCCCCCCCAACAGCTTTTTAGTTCGTTCTCAAATCATGCCAATATCATTTTTATTCATCAGATCTATAAAAATTCCTTTTTTTCGAATTACTAAATATGGTAGAGTGCCATTTATACCCATATCATTTATTTTTATCCAGTTTAGTCGTATCTTTCCATGGCGTACTTTTTAAATGTGGCTTCTTCGACACTTTTTTTGAGAGGTGTAATTTTTGTAAAAGTCTGTTTTGCGAATCTTGTTTTTCGTTATGTAATTCATTATAACAACATATTATTCCTGGAAGCCATACTTATTATCATCTTGTCATATCGCGTAGATAACTTTTTTTTTGTCATTTACCAAGATCTTCTCTTATTACACAATTTTAGCTCTTATTTTTACAAAATTTTATAAATACTTCTCAAATATCTACTTGAAAACAAACTGAATCCTTTTACAAGTACATGGAGGGTCGTATTTCAGTTTGAAATTCAAATTTTCGATCTGTATGTCTTTAGGTACGGCCTACTATTAGATTAATTAATTGATAGTTGTTGCCTGATGGATAAATAGCTCTACGTGCATAGTAAAAAAAATCTGAATGGAAGCCAGCAACCGATAATATAAAACATCCTGTCTGCGTAGGGCGAGCTGGCTGGAGGGAGAAAGAAGTGTAACACCAGCAGTGTGTGTTTGGTTTTGGAATAAATAGGACGTGTTTTTACAGTCCACTATTGTGCTATGTGTTTTTATTCTTAGACCATAACACTAGTTTTATTAAATTTTAAATCAAATGCAATGAACGATGTTTTTGTTTATCAAAATCATATGTAATTTTTTTTTTTTTTTGTAATAACAAGCTTTGCTTATAACCAGAAGCGGCCTGATTGGTCGATTGGTAGCTCTGGTCGACTGGTAGACAGTCAATTGGATAGCTCTCTGGCCTTTGGTGAACTTTTAGGTTCGAATCCTGACAGTGACGTGGATATTTGCTAGTAGTTCATTAAACTGTAGGTTCCAGTCTAATCAGCCTAGGAGGCATGAAAGGTCAACCCGCTGCCTGCCTTGAACATTTTCCCGGTCCGTTAGATATATCACGCTTTTACAAAATATATTTATTTTATAATTTCCAAAGTAGTGAAAACCAATGTATTAAAAATAATACATTACGTGTGCATCCCTATAGTCAATAATTAACTGTCGAAATCATAAGAAAAAATTAACTTTTTAAAATCAAAGTATTTTTGGGAATATATGGTAGATATTGCATGTTTCATATGTGAGTTTACAGTTATGAATTCGCAGAATAATTAAATTATATTCTGCGAACTCATGTTGCGCGCATCGGTTTGCAAAAGAGTGAAGTAAAAAGTGAAAGAGTGGAGCAACAAATATCGCATTTAGTCAAATAAATATTTTTTAATGATTTCATTTTTTTTATTTCGTTTTTCTTTATAAATTTTTTATATTATATTTCTAGTGTTATACATTTCTTTACAATGTGCGGTTAGTATGATTATTATCATATAATCTATGTTTACACGTAAGGATAATAGTAAACACAGTAATAATAAAATCGTTATGTTTCAATTTTTCACTCCAAAAATATGTCTAAATCTATGGAGATATATAATTTTATATGCCGCCCGCTGAGTTAGGATGCATTTCCAAAGTGGCCCGCAAGATCATTTGAGTTTACCCCCCCCCTGGCCCAAAGTGTGCACAAAATGAGAGTAAAGCGACAAAATAAGCCAATCATACCCAGAAAGTATTGAAAGTTCCTCCTAAATGAAATGAAAAAAAAAAAAAAAAGTACCTTTGCGATTTCTTTAAAACGGAACTTTCTGGAAGGCGTCCTTGGCCCATTTCCTGAAGTTTCTCGATCTTTCTCCCAAACGTGCGTCTTCCATGGCGGATCCTAAAAGTAGCGGATGCTCAGTTATTTTTGTATAATTGAAGTTTAACTAATTTTTGTCTTATCTATGTATTTGGTAAGCTAATTTGTAAACTAATATGCTTGCATACACTTTTTATTAACAAAGGTAATTAAAAGCTAATAGCAAATAGTAATGAATCAATTGTAAAAAACAAAGATTATAGTGTAAATTTGTGTCCGGATAGTTTGGCGTGTAGCTCACTGAGTTTTTGAGCCAAGAGAGTCTAATTCGAAACAGTCAAACTAAAAGGGTGTTTGAGGTGGGGAAGAATAAGATAAATTTACAGTCTTTTAAATTGTCTACAGCATTATAGGAACGTGAAAACCACCCTTCACATATTACTCTCAGCTGTATTCACTCTAAATTTTGAGTAGTGGTAAAAACTCAAGTCGGAATAAAATAACTAAAATTGGTAAAAAACTAAAGTAACTAAAGCAAAACTAATGTCGAACCAAAAGTTGGTCTGGAGGTCGAGCTAAAGTAACTAAAAAAAAAATGGTAAAAATTAGAGTAACTAAGGCAAAACTGAAGTAAAACCAAAAGTTGGTTTGGTTTTTGCATAATCTAGTATCGCTTGAATATGCAAGCAATTTCGCTTATATAATGTGCCCAATTAAATTTATAATGTGCCCAGTTATACTAAAACGCTTTTTATATCACTATAGTCCTGAATGCAGTTTAACTATGTATCTACATAGTGATAGATACTGTAACCGTGGTTCCAACTACGCAACCATGTTTTCTCCTACTCACTACAAGAGCGCCACTTGCAGCGTTCAGAAGAAAATCGTCAGCAGGCATCGAGACTCTGACTAGAGAGGACGTACGGCAAAACCATCTTGTATTCATTATATTCGTTTCTGAAGACAACGAATGTGGTGGATATGAACATTAGTTGTTCTGTAAATTATCCACGCATGTTGTTGCCATTGAACCATGAATCTGATTTGCAATGTTTTGTTAATAAAAGATGGGTAATTAGTGAAAAATGTTTCCTGGAATCAGATTATTTGTTAAATCTGTAAGAAATCACAACATCCTAATCATTTACATTTGTCTACAAATGAATTATACATGGAAGCAACTTTTGCCACGATAATTGTGAGTAAGAGTATATACCTGGTACTCGTAGCTGGGCTTGAGGTTGTAGTTGAGCAGCTCCTGGTGGAAGACGGGGGTGAGACTCCCGCTGAGAGGGGGCACGATCCACACCCAGTCGGCCGGGCAACCTCCCGCAGTCGCATCTCGTTCTCCCAGTGCTTCATGAACGACTCGGAAGCCGTGTGGTGGTCCACGATCGTCACGTTCAGCCTCTGCAACAATATTCGTTATTTTGAATGATTCAAGAAATGTAAACGAAACGAACGTTTATGTTAAAAATGAACCTTCGAATGTTAAAAAGGAAAAACGAGTGTTAAAAACGAAATGTTAAAAAAATTTAAAAATGTGAAAAATTAAAAACGAAATATTAAAAAATTAAAAAAAAAGTGAAAAAATTAAAAACGAAATGTTAAAAACGAAAACGAATGTTCAAAATGAAATGTTAAAAAAATTTAAAATGTGAAAAAATAAAAACGAAATATTAAAAATTAAAAAGTGAAAATTAAAAACGAAATGTTAAAAACGAAAAACGAATGTTCAAAATGAAATGTTAAACAAATTTAAAATGTGAAAAATTAAAAACGAAATATTAAAAATTAAAAAGTGAAAAATTAAAAACGAAATGTTAAAAACGAAAAACGAATGTTCAAAATGAAATGTTAAAAAATTTAAAATGTGAAAAATTAAAAACGAAATATTAAAAAATTTAAAAGTGAAAAATTAAAAACGAAATGTTAAAAACGAACTACGAACGTTCAAAATGAAATGTTAAAAAATTTAAAATGTGAAAATTAAAAAAACGAAATATTAAAAAATTAAAAAGTGAAAAATTAAAACGAAATGTTAAAAACGAAAACGAATGTTCAAAATGAAATGTTAAAAAATTTAAAATGTGAAAAAATAAAAACGAAATATTAAAAAATTAAAAAAGTGAAAAATTAAAAACGAAAAACGAATGTTCAAAATGAAATGTTAAAAAATTTAAAATGTGAAAAATTAAAAACGAAATATTAAAAAAATTAAAAAAAGTGAAAATTAAAAACGAAATGTTAAAAACGAAAACGAATGTTCAAAATGAAATGTTAAAATTAAAAATGTTAAAAACGAAATGTGAAAACATTAAAAATGTAAAAAATCGTGTGTAATTTTCATGATCAAAACGAAACACAAAATCTCGAATGAAATGATCACAAACACAAAATATCGCCTGATATTTACTTCCTCTGCCAGACCGTACATGCAGGCGTAATAGTTTCTTTTTCTTTGCAGAGTCGTGAGTACTTCGAGACAGTGATGATCAGGATGATTTCAGTAAGAAGAAAAAGCGCAAGGATTTTCAGCTCGGACCTATTTAGCAAAAACAGTTGTGGGTCGATAAGAACATTTTCACGCTTAAAATAGTGCAACCACATATTTCTTGCTTATGTCTTTGAATGATTGTTGTGACAAATCCACGGTGTCTGACAGCCCGGGACGAACACCCCATGAATAGTCTACTCATGTATGGAGGGAAAAGGGGCAGCTTCTGTTGTGATGGGGTGTCCGTAAGTAGAAGTCTGACTTGGTTCTGAGTCGCTGAAGAAGGAAGGAAAGGCCTACCTGGAAGACATTTTAGAGGAAACTACCCCACACTTGCGGATCGTGTAAAAGAAAACTCGGTAAACTCCCACCAGGTTGTGCGACTCACAAGACAAGATGCTGAACATCACAAACATCAGTTTTGTATGATATTTGATTTTTTACAACGTTAAAAATATTTTAAATTACAAAAAAAAGTTTTAACGAAAATTATGCATAGAGCGTCTTTCAACAAATATCACTGCAGTAAGAGATAATTTATGAATGTTAGAATTAATTTATATTAGTTTTAAATATCAATTCATCAGTGGATGTCCGATAACATTATATTTTATAAACTAGTAGGTCAACTAAGAAATGCATTTTATGTAAATTTGATGAACAAGTATCAATTACCCTTAAACGTTCATTCATAAATTCGAATTAAGGATATTGTTGTTGTTCTAATGCAGCTGGCATTGATAATTCGAATGGTTATGGCTGACAGTTAATCTTCATGCCATATGCAAGAGCGGTATATATATACATACATACATACCGCTTCTCTGGCGTTCGGTACCACATGTATCAGGTTCAAATCCTGGCTGTGCCACGGATGTTTGCAGTGGTTCGGAATCCCCTTTAAACTGTAGGTCCCGGTCTGTTTAGCCCTCGTGTTCACAAGATGACCGTAGAGCAACAAACCAAACTAAACTACATACCGCTGTTACCCATTAAGCACTAAACAGGGGGTACTTATAGCTTGAAGATATGATACGGACGCGAGTAACACTACCTCCACAACGCTCTATGATTTAAAGTGGATTCCAAACCATTACAAACATCCATGGCACCGCAGGGATTTGAACCCGAAACTTGTGGTACAGAGCTCCAGCCACTCGGCCATTGGATATGGATATTGTAAAGTATTGATTTTTAACTAATTATCGAAATAATACTATTTTATCAATTATGTCTGCTTAAGAAATGTCTCCATTGAATGTTCTACATAATGCTTTCTTTTTGTGAAGTTATTTTTATTATCTTTTATTTGAAGTAATCTAAAACATACTATTTTATCTTCAACTTTGTTTGGCTGTCCACGAAGACAGTGAAGAACTTCGAACATGTTAGTTCCTTTTTTACTATTAATTTGTTTTCTTAAAAAGCATCCTAACAAATTATGCAGTGTAGTTGATCCATCACAAAAGCAATTTAAATGTCACCCAGATGATGCACCAAGTTAATTGTAAATTTCTAAGAGATAAAAAAAAACAAATAAAAGTGGGCAAAAGAATGTCAGATAACAGGTAAAAGCAAAACAAAAAATTATAAATTGCGATAATACATTCTGAGGGCCCGTTTGTAACTATTTATGAATTTTATTTTGCCAATCTTTTGCACACAAAGAATTTAAATGAGTGGAAGCTATGATTTAAAATAAGTATCTAGAATAAAACTAGAAAATTTAAGAAGGAATTTATTCAGTAATGGAATTATAGAAACAATTGCTATGTTCAGTCAAAGTGGGCCTCGTGTTCAGACACTAATCGTAACTCTACAAGTGAAGTCGTCGGTTTGAGTGACTAGCGCTCTGACGTTAGCTGTCACATGTTTCTGGTTCGAGTCCCGGAGATGTCCCCCCATGATTTGGTTTTGGTTTATCACTCTACGGTCATTTTGTGCTCACTTTAGGCTAAACAGACCGGGACCTACAGTTTAAAGTGGATTTCAATGGACTACAAACATCCATGGCACCCCTGACTCTAACCCGAAGCCAGTGGTACCGAGCGCCAGAGCGCCAGCCACTCAACCATCACGCCCTCGGCGATGCCATGGATGCTTGTAGTGCTTCAGAATCCATTTTATACCGTTTGTCCCAGTCTAATATGACTGCAAAATGTAAGGCTGACAATCCTATCCATGAAAAAGAAAATATATCTTGCCTCGAAACCTGCCTGTAGGCAGACGGCCTTTACCCACCATAGGACGGCCTTAGCCCACCCATAAAGGATTAGCAATGCAAAGTAACAATGGGTCAAATATGTTATGGGCTAAAAAAAAAAAAAAAAAGTTTATTAAAAGCATATTTGAATCATTTTACATGTAAAAGGTGCTCCCACGGCGGCCTAATGGCCAAGTTTCTAACGCTATGGCCTTTGATATCATAAGCCCCAGGTTAGAATCCTTGCAGTGGCATGGATGTTTGTGAGTGGTTCGAATCCCCTTTAAACTATAGACCCGGTTTGTTTAACCCTCGTGTGCACAAGATGATCGTAGAGCGACAAATCAAACTTTTTTTATGAGCAATTAATAATCAAAACTACTGATTGGTTATATTTATTTTATGATAGCGAAATATATTGCAGAATTCTTTCATACTAGATGAGAAAAAAAAAAAAAGATGTAAAGTTAAACTACAAATATAGATAACTGAAAATCAAACAATTTTTTTTGTTGTTGTTATGTGTGAAATTTCATGTCATCAAACTATTTCATTAATATTGATGATTAAAATACAAAAAAAATAAAGCTTTTATAGGTAAAAAATTAAACAATCTTAAGACATTAGAAAAATAGAGCATTAAATATCAAAATACAGGACAAACTATTAAGTTGATTGTCAAGATCTTAAAAAATTTAATCAAGTATATTTTTAGAAAACTGTAGTTTAATTTCCCTTCAGTAGCAGTTATAATTAAAATAAATGCGAGCTGTCCATGCATATCTATTAAAAATAAATATAAAAAAGAAAAATTACGCATTTATGGAAAATTTTAATTTTTCTGTGAATTTTACAGGTTTATGTTCATTTCATTACTCCATATTTTATTAAATTTCAGCTTCTATATAATGATATTTGTGGCGCATCTATTTTATTTTAAGTACCGAAATGCTGCTTTAAATTGTTTGTTTCGAATTGCTCATCTGCATTAACATTAACTCAATAGCTTAAACATCAAAAGGTTTTTAACACAAAACAGTTATCTTTTTTCATGGCATTATTTCATTATTTAAGACATTGAGAAAATTCATTTTCAAAAAAAAAAAAATTTTTTTGAATAATATTAAGAGAAAAATTATTGATATCAAAGCTGCACAAAAAATAACATAACTGAAAACACTGGAAAGTAAGCATTAAAATTAATTTTTTTTTGTTTTGAATTATTTTGATCAATAATTTTTCCGAGAAACAGCATTAATTTCGGATGGATGCTTTATTCCTTTACCAAGATGCCAAAAATAGCCATCATCATCATCATTGGCCCAACAGCCCCATGGTGAGCCATGGGCCGTCGGCCTGCTTTCAGATTTCAGACAAGAGATGTTTTCTTTTTACGGGGTAGAGTTGCGTCCAGAGCTCTACGTTAGGGTTACGTAGGGTAACGTTACGTCGGTTACTACGGTAGGGTTACGTCCAGCGCTCTAAATGGCGATTGGCTGGTGCTCGGTCCCACAGGTATCAGGTTCGAATCCCGGCGGTGGCATGGATGTTCGTAATAGTTTGGAATCCACTTTAAACCGTAGGTCCCGGTCACATATGACCGTAGAGCGCTACAGAGCCCAATCAGATTTCACCCACATCTTTCCCAAACTGTAAAGGAGTAACTTAGATCTAGACACAGTGATGTGGTGTGGTGTAGCCATATTAGAGCAAGACCTTTGTATTAAAGTGGATTCCAAACCACTACAAATATTCATGACACCGCTTGGACTCGAACCCCGAACCTGTGGCACCGAGCCCCAGAGCGCTAATCAAAATTTTTAATAATCCTATTCTTTTTCTGGGCAAACTAAATATTTGGGTGCAATCTTTGATCGTAAATTGAATTATGTTCCTCACATTATTATATTTAATAGATGCATTCGTATGCTGTATCCACTTATTTGTAGGAACTTTACTATGCCCTTGGAAAAAAACTCCGTTATCTTGCTTACTTGCGTCCAATACTTGCATATGCGAGTTCTATTTGGGAATTTGCTTTCACCGAATTTCGAGATCATACAAAGACTTGAAGTTAAAATCCTACGTATGATTACAAATTCGCCTTGGTTTTTCCGAAATGAGGATATCAGACATGCTCTTTCCTCCCAAGTTTTAAACAATGTGTTTATAAAATTACACAAAATTTTTATAACTCCATTCCAAATATTAATAATTCTGTTTTGAATGATCTAATCATCTATGAGGACGACATTTCTGATTTTTAAAAATTGCAAAAGATCTCGCGCTGTTCTGAATAGTATTCATTAACGTTTCGATATCCTCCTTTCCGAATGACCATGCAGTTTCTCCGCTAAGTCACAGTTTCCCAATCGTTTTTGTTTGTTTCTATCGTTTTTTGTATTACCTTCATGAAATTATAATAATAATATAAGAAAGCTATATATGCATCAATTTTTTATTAATTAATAAACAAGTAATATAAAAAAATTTTTGAAGTCAAATGTATTTGAACTTCTGAGTGGATGAATGAGAAGCATTTTATGAACGATTGAAAATTTGAACAAGATATATATAGGGAGAGTGTGAGCTAATAGAAGGAACTGAAAAAATATGAATAATTAATAAGTTTAAATTTTTTAAAACTAAATTAATAATATATATATCTTACTCTTTTCTATTTAATCAATGGGCTTAAAGCTGAGAAACTTCTCTCATTCACAAAGCAGGAGATAGAGGTTGCTAGGCAACCAAGGTTCTCCGTCAATCTGGCAAATCGCCGTCGTGGTCAACGGAATGGAGATATTTATATTTGCTTTCACCGGATTCGACTCATTCGATAAAGTATTATTCAATTTCTTCTATTAGCTCACCCTCTCCTCTATATATCTTGTTCAAATTTTCAATAGTTCATAAAAATATTTTTTATTCATCCACTGAAGTTCAAATACAATTTTTTTGAACTTGTAGTGGATGACACTGGATGTTAATACACTTTTTTCAAATATTAATTCACTAATTAAATTTAATTCAATTCCTACTATTAGCTCACACTCTCCTTATATATATCTTGTTCAAATTGTCAATCTTTCATAAAATACTCATCCACTCAAGTTCAAATACATTTTTTTTCGAACTTGTAGTGGATGGCACTTGATGTTAATACAGTTTTTCCAAATATTAATTCATTAATTCAATTTAATTAATTAATTTTAGTTTTTTTTAGATTTCAGTTGCATATATCTACCAATAGATGGCGCCAGATAAACTTAAAAAATGAATGAAAATTATTTATAAAGACTTTCTGCAATAGAGTGAAAAAAAGAGTAGGAATTGATTTTAAATTTTTTTCTATATTACTTGTTATTCTCAAAATCGTGATCATCACATAATCTTGACAACTAATTTTAATTCTTGCCAAACGATTAGAAAAATTATTAGAAAAAAAATTCTCTAAAAAAAAAGTATTTGCAAACGATTCACAATTTTTAATTTTCTTTTTATTTATCAATCGTTTGGCTGATATTTCCGAAAGAATTGAGCTTCCATCGCATGGCAACGTATGGATTAATTGTATTCTAAATATTTATTTTGTAATAAAATGGTTTATTTTTTGAATATTCAATGGATAGAATGAGTGTTAATGAAAATATTTTTCATCGTTCTTTTTAAAATGCGATTTTTATTTGCGTAAGACATATCATCTAAAAGAAACAAATGCGAACAAAATCATTGAACCTGGAATTTAATGAAGGTATGATTTTTTTAATGATTATTTAATGTAAGATACTAATAAAAAAAAAAATCAAAAGCTATTGAAATTAAAATGGTTAATCTAATAAAAAATATATGTGTATACATTATTTTAGTTATACTAGTTGATAATTATTGTAGCAATTGCAATATTTTTAAATCATTATAATTTCAAATGAAATTAATATTTAGTAGTATATATTTTTCTTTCTAATGCAGCTGAAAATAGACCGTGATATTTTTATGCCATAAGGGCTGCACCGATATATTAAGTAGTACATATAATAATTAGAAATATTTTTGAAAAACGTCAAGTAAATGCCTATTTGTTGCGTTATGATATAATAAACTACGTTTTTTCGGTTTCTTGTGTAGGAAGTATTATTGCAGGGACTGTTTAGATTGTTTAAAAAAATTGATAAAATAATCATTCTTAGATGTACATTATGGCTTATTTTATAAAATCGATCAAACACTGTGGGTCAAATCTCTCTTTATGGTATAAACTCTAAAAAGCAAGTAATGATAAGTACTATTAAACTCCAAAAGAACAGAGAAATTTTTTTTTAAACTGCAAATTTATTATTTTCAAGGTTTGGTTTGGTTTGTCGGTCATCTTGTGCGCACTAGGGCTAAACAGACCGGGACCTACAGTTTAACGTGGATTCCGAACCACTCACAAAAATCCATGTCACCGCCAGGATTCGAACCTGAAGCCTGGGATACCAAAGGACACAGCGCTAGCCACTTGGCCACCAGGCCGCTATTATTTCCAAGGAACAGTATACATGCTAAGTACTATAACGAGACGGTTTTTTTTTTAAAAGAATTTAATTTGAAAAACGAAAACGCTAATTCGAATAATTTACAAAGCAAAAATAAAGTATAAATCGTTTAATCGGTATTTCTATTTAGGCATTACTGAAGGTGCGTTACGATCACAACATTACAAAATCCATGAAAAGTCTGCAATCTAGTTGTTGTAAAGGAAAAAGACATCTTCGGATATTTCAGGTGCATCTGGCGAAGTTGTGCTACTAAATGAATGCATCTATGATTTCATGCAACTAGGTGATCAAGATGCAATTGGAAACAATCATATCCCGGGACATCTTAAAAACCGAGCCCACAAGTTTCAGGTATTATTTTTCAGTTCCTACTATTAGTTCACACTCTCCCTATATATATCTGTTCAAATTTTCAATCGTTCATAAAATACTTTTTATTCATCCACTCAAGTTGAAGCACATTTTTTGAACTTGTAGTGGATGCCACTGGATGTTAATACAGTTTTTTCGAATATTAATTCATTCATTAAATTTAATTCATTAATTTTAGTTTTTTTTCAGATTTAAGTTGCATGTATCTACGAATAGATGGCGCCAGATGTAAGAGGAAAATTTCAATTTATTTATAAAGGACTGTCTGCAATATAATGAAAAAAAAGTAGGAATTGACTTAAATTTTTTTTTTTATATTACTTGTTTAAATAAAATTTATGATTTATTCATAGTCTGAATGTACAAGTTATTCTGAAAGTACAATCTCATCAGCAACAACAACAACAATATATTCAGTACCAAATTTTCGATTCTGATTGCTCTTTATTTTAAAAATGTATTGCTTTTGCAAGAAGGCATACTACGAGAATTTTGATGGACAACAGTTGATGACTGATTTTAATCGGGGTTTGATTTTTGGTAATAGGATGAGAGGTCTTCAAATCAGATTTCTCCAATTCTGTAGAAAATATGCCTTAAAGATGAGAAATTAGAGGAACAATATTTCTTGTGAAAAGTTGCAAAAAGAAAGCACAGTTTTATATGTATTTTCCATGACACTCGTAATATCCATGACATGATATCCATGACATGATATGGTATGATATCCATGACACTCGTAATTTAGAAGAAATGTGTCCTTCTACGTTCAATGCATCTGTAGGTTGTGAGAAATACGATTCGATTTTTACCAACGAAGTCGTGAAGTGTAGGCGGACAACAATCTTTCAACTATCTTTTCAGGAACACAGAGTGACACGAAACATAACACTGAGTAATCCACAGTGTGAAAAGTGTATAATTGAAACTTGATAAACGAGAAATTATCATGAAGATGGCATAAGGTTTAAAAATGTAATTATTCCATTTCAGTTCAGCTTAAAATAACCATAAAAATAATTACATTTTTAAAAAAAATTTGTTCTTAAGTTGTAAGCTGCAATTTTGGTTCACAAAAAATAATCCTCCTTTTAAACTCTTTAAATCTCTTAAAATGAAAAATTATTATGTAAAAATAAGTACTGCTTACTTAAGTTAAGAACTACTGATTATTTAAAATGATTGTTTTTATTTTTAAATACCTTTTTGAATGTCATTTTTATATAAAACTATTGTAATGCAATACATAGTATAGTAATGTAATGCACATGAATATTCTATGATTATTTCACATATTTATTTTCAAAGTTTTACAGAGCAACTAATATGTGATCATCCACCTGAACGTCAATTTAAATGGAATATTAAGAGAAGGATTCTCTTTTTCAATTCCTTCTATTAGCTCACACTCTCCCTATATATATCTTGTTCAAATTTTCAATCTTTAATAAAATACTTTTTATTCATCCACTAAAGTTCAAATACATTTTTTTTTAACTTGTAGTGGATGACACTGGATGTTGATACAGTTTTTCAAATATTAATTCAGTAATTCAATTTAATTAATTAATTTTAGTTTTTTTTTAGATTTAAGTTGCATATATCTACCAATAGATGGCGCCAGATAAAGTTAAAAAAGAAAAAAAAATTAAATATATAAATATAATGAAAAAAAAATATAATGAAAAAAAGTAGGAATTGACTTTAAATTTTTTTTATATTATTTGTTATTTCTATCTTTTAGTTATCTTTATTTTACTATCTTGTTTTAATTTAATTTTTTTGAACCATTATTGTTTTATCTTAAAAGGGTTCATGGAAGATCTATTGTTGGTATTAAATTTAGAATCAATTAGGTATTAAATTACAAACAGAAAAAAAAAAATCTATTTAAACATACAACTTCAAAATTTCTTAAGACTATTTACAAATATAATGTGATAGAGGGAAATCATTATTGTTAATCTTGGAAGTTTCAGTATATTCTTCAAACTGAAGTAAGATCCATTTATTTATTAAATTTCAAAAACTTGGAAATAAAATCAGGAAAATTAGCTAAAACAATTTACAAAATTCTAAAAATAAAATGAATAATAAGAACAAAATTTTAACAAAAATATAAAGGAAAAATGTGAAAATGAGAACACAAAAACATTGACAAGAGAATACTTTTTCTGACTCTCTAAAATTGAAAACAAGTAATATAAAAAAAAAAAATTAAAGTTATTTCCTACTTTTTTTCACTCTATTGCAGAAAGTCCTTTATAAATAATTTTCATTCATTTAAGTTTATCCGGCGCCATCTATTGGTAGATATATGCAACTTAAATCTAAAAAAACTAAAATGAATAAATTGAAATTAATTACTGAATTAATATTTGAAAAAACTATATTAACATCCACTGTCATCCACTGCAAGTTAAAAAAAAAAAAAAGGTATTCGAACTTGATTGGATGAATAAAAAGTATTTTATGACCGATTGAAAATTATATAGGGAGAGTGTGAACTAATAGAAGGAATTGACTTTAAAATTTTTTTTTTATATTACTTGTTAATAAGTATAATAAAGTTATAAATTCGAAACCACATGCCTTTACAACTAGTTTTTTAACTTTTACACCACAACAATACCAGAAGCAGCTAACATATATTTTGGATTGAAGCGAATTGAAATTAGCGGAGCTCATCCCTCGCGAGAGAGTGATTGGCAAATTTTATATCTCCCAAAACACACGCTGGCACAAAAGGTGCAAGGAAAATGTTAAATTACACACTATTTAAAACTGTTACAAACTATTAAATTGAGAAATAAATTATAAAGAATGTTTTTTATAATGAGTGTAATTGACAAAACTTAGCGTCCTTTGACTATTGTGGCATGCTTTTTCTCTATTTGTCAAAATTCTAATTTTTCAAAAAAAAAAAACTAATAAATCAGCATTTCAAATATTTGTATGTATAGTTTTTATTCAGATTAGAAAAAAAATTATCATGCATATTTTCAAGTTTGACTTTTTTTTTCTAGAAAATTTCTAAGCATCCATTCACTTATGGGAGCCATTGTATGTTCTAATATTTCTCTTCCTATGTTCATAAATTTCTCTTAAACGTAGATAAGACTGAAGCTGTTTTATTCTCTATTGGAAATAAACTTAAAAAACCCGTGTTTAAGATCAATAATAATATTATCCTTGGAATAGTCAAACTAAATATTTAGGAGTTATACTGGATCAGCATTTAACTTGGAAACTACATTTTCTGCACACCAAAACTAAATTTCGTATTGCCTTCAGAAAGCTCTACCCACTTATAAATAGAAATTCTATCATGACCATAGATAACAAAATTCTTCTTTATATGCCTATGCTTCTTCCTATTCACACGTACGCTTGCCCGATCAGGTCCTATGCAACTAAATCTATTTTAAAAGCTCTTGATACCTTACAAAATATCACTATTCGACAAATGACCTCTTCTAAATGGTTCATACGCAAATCTGATATCTATTAAGCTATTAACATTGCTTCTTTAAAATGTTTTCTTAAACACACCTCTGTTAAATTTTTGAGATGCTTATGAATCCTGAAAATACTGCAGTCCAGTCAGGACCGGATTTAGATGAAAAAAGACGCCCAGGGCTATTCCACTTCTGACGCCCTTTCACCTCCCATTTTTAAGTTTGATTCAAAAGTTCAAAATATTTGGTTACTAATTCTTGTGCGTAAATAAAAGTTAAGAACTTAGATTGAATACCGCGAAATGAAAATATTGTCCCAAAAAGTTTTCAACAGTCCATAAGCACTTCACTAAAGTATTGAACCTATTGAACTCAAAAGGCGAGAATCAAATGATCGTGTACGCAATCCTAAAATAAGAATCTTTTCTAATAACATTAACACGTATTTCATATTATCGAAGTAATGCGAATATAACCGAACATCGGGATGTCAATAACTCTGTTCGTTTGTCTTTTTTCAATCTACACCAATCTGCACATCATTTTTGCAAGAACAAACCAGAGCTTAGTAGCATAAGGCACGTCAATATTTGCCATAATAATTAGTGAACGTATGAACTATACTTTGGTACAATCTAGTATATACAAGCGAACAGATTCAATGAGCCGAACGCGTTGATCTTAAGCAATGCATTTTAAGTTTGTTTATGAGTCATATGTGTAGAATTTCTCCCTATTTTTGATTCAGTGTTTTAAGTATTTACTGTTTTTACATGATAACAGTAATTTTACCAGCCCTTCTTTTGTATAAGTGCTTTTTAATTTTTGTTTGATTTTAAATGTAATATGCCAATTAAATGTAATTAAAACTAATTTTTTAAATCATTGAAGGAAATATTGACATTTACACCAAGGGAAATACTTTAAGTATTTAATTGTTAAAAACAGTATAAAAATCAAATTTTTTATGAAAGCTAATTTAACCATCACTGACATCAAATATTCAAGTTCTCTTGACAAAGAAATACTTAGCAAAACATATGTTCACCTCATATGATTGGAGTGGAATTTGGTGGCAATTAAGTTTTGTTTACACAATGAAGACTATTGATTGCAATAAAAAACAAATATTGTTAATAATATTACAATATAAATATCTATCAATGAATATAGATTTTATATTACTTTCACCATAGAAATATTTGAGTTGCAGTTTCAGCACCCCTAAAATAATTTTTAATTTGAGATCTGGTTAACAATTAAAACGAGCAAGTATTTAATTATCAAATAGATGGCAAACATATACTTTTAAAAAACTATATTTTATTTCAAAGTTTACTGCATTCTCCGCTCAAAATGTCTGCTGAAATATGCTTTGTTGTAAAGCCTATGGAGAAATTTCTAATGAAAATATTCAATGCAAGACTTATAATTCTAAAACTGACTCTGTGGGAGCATGGACATATTGAAAAGCATTGCACATGTTTATATAATATTTGTCATTAGAGAGAATAGTGTTGGACAAAGATCAGTGGAATTTCTAGTTACTCTGATTACAAAAGTGGAGTGAATGTGGCAAACAATGCTTGTAAGGTCACATTCCAGAAAAGCGTCTAGATGCAAGACTATTTAAGAAATTTCTTGTTGCGCATGATTAGGATGAGTTGCGGCTGGACGGGGTTTTTACCGACCGGACAGTCCGGACGGTGACCTTAAATGTCCTGCCGAACTGGTGAACCTTACTTTCCCAATTATCATCACTGTAAAATCAAGATGAAATTTATAGCCTTTTTATAAAGTATTTTCACATCATAACCCTTTTAATTTATGTATGTGATATAAAAAAAATTAGAAAGATTGATTGAATATTTAAAAAATAAACTGTTTATTTTGATCTCTGTTTTTTCAATGTAGTGTTTTAAATTGAATATAGATTACTCTATATAAAATATGAAGGAAGCTGCAGGCACTATCAGGAGGCTGGGGCTGCCAACTATTCGAGGCTGCATACAAAGCTAGAGGTATCTAAAGTACACCCCTCATCTAAAAATAATCGAGCTCTTCCATGAAATATTGACAGTCAGAGAGGGCGATACCACCCGTCACTCAGTGGATCTCTGGTCACTGGAAATCTTGGGTAATGATTAGAGCAGACTTGTTGGGTAAGGGAAGGGCACTTGGATAATCCAACAACTAAATGCTTGCAACTCATTTCATTCCATGAAACTTAATATCAAAAATCAAATCAAAAACCAAAATCAAACTCCTCTCGGATGGCTCGTATCTCCTCGGGGAGTTGACATGGATGTTTGTTAGTGGTTCGAAATTTTCTTTAAACTTAGATCTCGGTATGTTTAACCCTCGTGTGCACAAGATGACCGTGGAGCGACAAACAAACCTCGAGGAATTGAAGGTACAGTTTGAAGAGGTTATTTCGGACATATTTCGTGAAAAAGCTCTTGCGGAATTTAGATTTGTGGTGGGCTGTGACTGTTTATGAGCCATCTGCACTGCAGTGGCATTTTTGATAGCCCAAATTGCCCGCTATAGGAAAGACGAGATCATGGTCAGGCACAATATGCGTAACAGTATATGTCCAGCCTAGCGTGGGGACTCCAAGGTGATATTGGAAAAGATATTGGATAGTTAAAATTCTGCCGGACGCCCTAATGAGACGCTTTTTGCCGGCTAGAAATTAAAAATAAATAAAATGGTACAAATTTAAATTTTTTTATCTTACCACAGCATATACGTTTTATACATTTTATCAGTTAGCTTTGGTAGTTTTTTTAATTTTGGTTTGATTTTTATGATCTTGGATGTTATAAAATATGCTTTAAAGATCATTTATATGATCTTTGTAAAGCATATTTTATAAAGAATACATTTTGAAGAATATAATTCAAATGGAATAATGAACTGCTAATACTAGCTACATATCTCTAAATTAATCAGATTTTGTCTAGGAATTTTATCTTCCTTGCTACATTGATGTAGAGAGAGAATATCAAATAGAATAACAGATAAACCTTAAAATAAAAAGGAAATTTTCGAGAAATTTTGCACACCTTTTTTAATCATTCATAGCTAAAAATGTGACAAAAAATTGTTTACAGAACCATTAGAATTCTTTTTACCATAGGTAGTTTTAGTTTTACACAAAATATTGAAAAGAATGCAAGCGATTGAGGATAAAGAAGCAAACAATGTTAGTTATAAGGTAAAATTATGTATTAAAGTAAAGAAAATTTGAAAGTATGCATTTTTTTTTTGTGAAGTTAAAAAAATGTCTATATATTATTATTATATATACCCTGCATTATTTTATTCCTGTTGATTGTCATGCCAGGAGACATTGGAGATGCAGGAGTTGTGCCGTCACTGTCATTATTTTCATCGTCTTCAGAAATCGATGGTAAAGTCAATGATGTTCCACCATTATCCTATGACAAATGAGGAAATTTAGATATAAACTTTACGATATGCATCCATTGAAAACATTCAGAGGAGAAAATCAATCTTTAATAAAGATATAAGTGAAAACACTTAAAAGACGTTTGAGCAATAATATAGTAATAAAATGAATGCTTAGTATTTTTTTAATTTAATTTTATGAATGATAATGATGAAAACAATCTTTTCTAGTAAACATATGGGTTATATCAAATTCAAGACACATTAACTAGTGATAAAAATATTTCTGTTGTTATTTAAAACAGCAGATATTTGTAAGAAATAGCTTATATTGATTCGTGTATTGAATATTTTATATTTTTCCTTAATTAAAAAGTATTAAATAGAAATATTGTTGTTATTAAATTCTATGAATTACTGAAAAAACATAAACTTATGCACCAGTAAATATATTATGATTAAAAATTAAATTTACAGTGTTAAGAAATGCATTGTCGAATTAAATTTGTAAGTAAACTATATAAACCAATAATATTCAAAAACTTTCAATTATTTTTTCACCATTATTTTGAGGTTATTTTGCGTTTTAAAGCAGAGAAATTTATGAAATTACCTTTTTACAAGATGTGTGCTAAAAATGAAGATTGATAATATTTTGAATTTTTTTTGGAAGTGAGTAAAAATAATTTTGAACAAAGTGAATTTAAGCTATAAAAATACACCACTAAAAATAATTTGAAATATTTGGAGTTTTTCTTATGAAATAACTATATAACCATCTCAATTTTTTATCAGTAATGAAAGGAAAAAAAAATATAAAATTAACTATGTAAAATTAAGAGTCTTTATATTCTAAAGCTAACAAAGATTTGATTGTGATTTCAAGAATCCCATGTTGTAGCTAATGAATGAAATGCATGTGTCAATAGAGTAAATAAATGATGACCATGCATTGAATGCTTTATAGTAATGAATGTCTTGAACAACTTAAACAAATCTTGATGTTAATCTGTCATTTAGAGACATAGAACACAAAAAGTCATTGAAGTTTTTGAAACTGTGATTGATAGACAGTGGAATCGTTTTTGGAAATGGAAAACATATGCTGAAGACTAGAACAAGATTGCAAATGGGCAACTGGCCCAAATTATTATCAGTATTTAACACTGACGACCATAAGAAACGACAATATAAGCAACACCTTATTGTTCTGTGGGGTGTGTTTGGTGTATCATTGTGGTGCTTGCAAATGATAGGCACAAAGAAAATGCCAAATAGAGATGAGTAGAGCAGTATTTTCTACTGAAATATTCTTCAGACCTGAATCCAATTGAATATGTTCAGGACATTCAGTGGAGAAGATTAGCTTGTTGCTGAATTAACAGTTGAAAACTATTCTTCTACAGGACAAAATACCTGTTTATCCTTGGTAATTTCATTTACACCATGAATGTCCCCAATCTAATCAACTTCACAAGTTGGCGATATTGCTTTTTGTCAATGGCGAATTTATACTGCTTATTATGAATAATTCCATTAGGGAAAATTCCTTTATTATTATTTTTTATGAAATGTCGTTTTTATTTTTATAAATTTCTTTTTCTCATAACTTAACCACATTCGAAGATCTTCTTTAAACTATAGTTTACATAAAAATCTCAAGATCTCTAATTGCTTTGAGTAGTGTATAAAGCCTTAAAAATATGTAGGTTACGAAAATAAATAAATAAAATAGAAGACTTTTAAATATGCCATTTTTTTATGTGCAATATAAACAAAATAGTTTATTGAAACGAGTAAAACTAAAATATTGACCAACCTCCATTTCGTAACCTTCTCGCAGATTGAACGTGAGATCATGCAATATGTCACTGCAGAATGTTTGAGCAAACTCGGATAGAGCTTGAGCACCTCCATAAGACCTGGTATGTGGATACATTTCAAATCACAGTACGTAAGAGCTTTCACATCGCTTGAGGACTTTAGTACCTGATCAGGACCATTGACGGTAATGTCACAACCAACCAAGTCACCTTTTCCTATCATCAAAAAACATGTAAATGAGAATTACACAATTTGTTTTTATATTATTAAAATCAAAAAGCATTATATTGTATTTTATTAATAGGCATTATAAAAATTAAGGAACAATAGTAAAATAAAATTGAAAAACTTAATATTTAATTAAAAATATGTCAAAATCAACGTGAAAGTCAAATTTTATTTAGTTTTAATACACAGCTTACAGTGGTTTCAGTGTGAATTTTTTTAAACACAAATATTTTTTTGTAATCATTCAGATGTAGTTTAAATTTGGCATAAATTCCCTATAGGTTTCAATGTTATGCATTACAATTAAAACTACAGTTATAACATGAAATAATTAAACTTTAATTTCATTTAATGATTTAATATTTTAGTGGTACATTTTTTAAATAATGAATTGAAAATAATGACAAAATATGTTTTGATGTTTAGTTACTTATGATATCAATAATTTAATTTTTCCAAAAAGAATCCTGTTTGATTTAGATTAGGGTTATGTCAATTTAAAAGCAATAAAATACAGTGATGCCTCAAATTATGATGAACTTGATTAAAGAAGTGTGAATATCAGAATCTCTATCTGATCTAAAATGTCCAAAACATTGCTATGAGATGGAATCCAAACAAACCTGAGGGCATCCAAATACCTGAGGATATATTTAATGAAAATTCATGCAGTTTTTCAGTAATATTAAAAAAATATCAGAATCATGTTTTTTACATGCTTTATAGACATGCTGTCTAGACATGTTTTTGCATCATTTGAAACTTAGCCGAAATGAGCTCAATTGTGCTTTAGTGGAGGTTGACAATTAACAACTATTTACACGAACGAATTCATTTCATTATTATTAATTTCTTTTGAAGCAAACATAATAAGTAAATAATATATTTCATATTTTTATGACAATTAAATAGATTTTATCTACTATTATATACACTGAAGTGACAAAAGTCATGGGATAGCAATATGCAAATTTTCAGATGGCAGTAGCATCGCGTAGAACAGGTATAAATGCGCAGAGCTTTCATTTCTGTTCAAGTTATTCATGTGAAGAGGTTTTGACGTGATGATGACCGCACGACGGGAATTAACAGACTTTGAACGCGGAATGTTAGTTGGAGCTAGACGCATGGGCCATGCCATTTCGGAAATCGTTAGGAATTCAACATTCCCAGATCCACTATGTCAAGAGTGTGCCGAGAGTATGACATTTCAGGCATAACATCCCACCATGGACAGCGCAGTGGTCGACCGCCTGCACTTAACGACCGAGACCGGCGACCTCTGCAAAGAGTCGTAAATTCTAACAGACAAGCAAACTGTGTCAAATAACAGCAGAAATCAATGGGACGTACAAGGGGACTTGTCTGTTAGAACTGTACGGAGAAATTTGGCTTTCTTGGGCTATTCCAGCAGAAGACCGACTCGAGTGCCTTTACTGACAGAACGACATCGCTTGCAGCGACTCTCGTGGGCACGTGAGCATATCGGTTGGTCCCTAGATGAATGGAAAATCGTGGCCTGGTCCGATGAGTCACGATTTCAGTTGGTAAGAGTTGATGGTAGGGTTCGAGGTGGCGCAGACCCCACGAAGCCATGGACCCAAACTGTCAGCAAGGCACTGTTCAAGCTGGTGGTGGCTCCGTAATGGTGTGGGCTGTTTTTTCATGGCATGGACTTGGTCCTCTGATGCGACTGGACCGAACATTGACTGAAAATGCTTATGCTCAGCTACTTGGAGATCACTTGCAGCCATTCATGGACTTCATGTACCCAAACAACGATGGTTTTTTTTTTTTATGGATGACAATACGCCATGTCACCGGGCCACAACTGTTCGCGATTGGTTTGAAGAACATTCTGGACAATTCCAACGAATGATCGACACTCCTAGATCGTCCGACATAAATCCCATCGAGCATTTATGGGACATCATCGAGAGGTCTGTTCGTGCCCAAAATCCTGCACCCTCAACGATTTCACAATTATGGACGTCTATCGAGACAGCATGGCTCAATATTCCTGCAGA
The DNA here is from genome assembly GCA_021605095.1 of Caerostris extrusa. Classification (NCBI taxonomy): domain Eukaryota; kingdom Metazoa; phylum Arthropoda; class Arachnida; order Araneae; family Araneidae; genus Caerostris; species Caerostris extrusa. The sequence goes on along the minus strand of BPLR01011050.1, from coordinate 20,772 downwards.
AGACTTCCAACGACTTGTTGAGTCCATGCCACGTCGAGTTGTTGCACTTCGCCGGGCGAAAGGAGGGCCGACACGATATTAAGAGGTATCCATGACTTTTATCACCTCAGTGTATAATGCTTGTGAAAAGCAACTGAAACAAATAAATGGTTTTAATTAAATTTCATAAATCGCATTTGCGGACTGAGGCGGACTTAGTTAATGACAGCATTCTTGGAATAGCTTACAGTTGTGAACCAAGAAATTACTGTATTTTGTTCGAGATTCACCTTTTACCCAAAATGAAGTATATTTACATTTTTTTTAAGATACAGTAATTTGTAAAAATCTTATTAATTGTAATAATATCTATAATAATCAAAAGTTAGCCAATGATAAAATGTATTTAGTTTCCTGTAGCTTTAAAAATTTTTTTTAATTAATTGCTTTTTCTAACAATCATGATCTTTTAGTGAAAGCCAATTAATTATACAAGCAATAGCAAATGTTACAGAAATTTTATAAGGTAGTAAAACACGAAAGAATTAAAATTTCCCTTGATTTAATGAAATTCATAAAAATATTCTTGAATTTTAATAAATTCATTCTTAAATAAATTCAGTAAATTTTAATAAAATATTCTTGTATTTTAATAAATTCATAAAAATATTCTTTTATAATATAATCTTGAAATTTTAATGAAAAATCATAAATTTTTTATCATTTTAATATAATATATCATTATAATAAATATCATTTAAATTAAATATCATTTTTTAAATGATAAGACATTTTATCATTTAAAAAACAGTTATTTTACAATCATAACGACTTATTTTAGATCTAATAAATTCATAAAAACGTTATAAATCAAAATGTAGCTCTAGCTAAAATGGTAAATGACCTTTTGATAGAAACCAAAGATGTAAACTATAAAACTCGTTTAAAGAATCGCATAAAACATTAAAAAAAATGTACTTCGAAATTTACATTTTATCATCAAAGCACTTTGATTCACTTAAGATTGTAAAAATTGTAATTCGGGTTGTAAGATTCCTATCTGATAATTGAATGGCATACCCAGTACGGCCACGACCATTCCGTTTCCTTTGAATTATTTGATGTCTTAATTTTTTAATAATCATAATCTTTCAGTGAAAGCCAATTATATAAGCAGTAACATATGTTACTGCTTATTAAAATATTATTGAATTTTAATAAATTCATAAAAATATTCTTTTATAATATAATCTTGAAGTTTAATAAAATTCATAAATATTTTATCATTATAAAAATATCATTTAAATTAAATATCATTTTTAAATGATAAAAGACATTTATCATTTAAAAAACAGTTATTTTAGAATGATAACGTCTTATGTCAGATCTAATAAATTCATAAAGAAATTATAAATCAAAGGATGTAGCCCTATCTAAAATGGTAAATAGCCTTTTAACTTTAAACCAAGAAAGTAAGTTATAAAATTCGTTTAAAGAATGTCATAAAACATTAAAAAAATGTACTTCGAAATTGATATTTTACCATCAGAGCACTTTGATTCACTTAAGATTACAAAAATTGCAATTCAGGTTTTAAGATTCCTATCTGATAATTGAATGGCATACCCAGTATGGCCACGACCATTCCGTTTTGCAGTACTTCCATGGATCCGTTGCAGACGAAGTGGATATTGGTGAGGGCGTCGCCTGTGTGCACCAAGTACTCTCCCGGGGCGCAGAAATTGCTCCGCACATGACGGGACAGTAGTTTGAGGCAGCCCTGAGGGGCGTTCTCGAAGATGGGCAGCGATAAGATCTCCTTGTGGAGGTGCATGGACGCGTCGCCCCTCAATTCGTCCGGAAACTCTCTGAGAATCTGTAGAAAGATAAAAAGTTGACATTTAATTCCTGATTCTATTCTAACTGTCAAACTTGTAAACTCATATTTCTATTTTAACTGTCAAATCTGTGATTGACTTATCGAAATTTTGGTAACAAATGCGTTACGAAGACTACCATCTGGGAAATAGAAATGCAAATTATGGAATAGGAATATCTTATCTGGTAAACATATAATAATAGTTTTTGAAATAGGAAATTCATTTTTCAGAATATGTATTTGTCATAGTTTAGTCAGTTTATATTTTATAAAGATTAAAAAAATATTTCCAGATTTAAAGCCTTTTTTTTTTTTTTAATATCAGTCACCCTGTTTACATTAATGTACCACTGATATGCAGCAAATTGCCTTCGGGAGGATTTTCAGAGGTAAGAAAAATCAAAAGTTTATTGTTGTGTTGTGTTCGACTATCGATATGAGACGTTTAATCATTATTCCCATCGAGTTTTCTCGTAAAACTAAATTTCAACTCACACAGCTAGAAAACTTGAATCTTTGTTGCCACAAACTATAACATGAAAACATTATCAATGAACCTCAAATTGGATAGATTCATAACTTTTACTTGCTTATTTAAAATGATGCATTGAAGGGAATCGATATATGAAGTATAGAAGTGTTTGTATTTAGTCGGTTCTTTTTACATTAATATTTTCATTATAATTTTTTCATTAATAAAATTATATTTTTCAAAATTTTGATTCAAATTTTTGTTATTTGTCAAAATTTTGATATTTCATATCAGTAATGGAATTGGAATTTGGAAGTATAAGTATAAATTTTATTTATTGCATAAAGCAGAGGTATGGTATAAAGTGGAGAAAAAGATGTTGCATATTAAAAAATAATATGGAATTTATAAGTATAAATTTTATTAATTGCATAAAGCAGATATATGGTATAAAATGGAGAGAAAATATGTCACATATTCAAAAAAAAAAAAAAAAAAAAAAAATACAATAAAAAATATATCACATTCATATCGAAAATAGAACACGATCTGTGATGAAATAAATGAATATACTAGTTAGTGATAAAGGACCTGATGACCGAGCGACTAGCGCTTTGGCGCTTGGTGCCACTTGTTTTGGGTCCGAGTTCTGGAGGTTCCATGGATGTTTGTAGTGGTTCAGAATACACTTTAAACAGTAGGTACCAGTCTAATATGATTGTAGAGCTTTGAGTGTTGGGCGACAACTCTACCCCGTAAAAAAAAGAGAACGTCTCATGTTTTGGAATATGCCAGAGGCAGACGACCTTGAAGTAAACAGCCCAAAGTTGCCTCATGCCATTTGAGGCAAATGACATGTTGCTGTTGCGTATTGAAGAAGAAATTATTGATAAAATAAATATTGGTCCTTTATCATTAACTTAATGGCTTTTTCAATTTTTTTTATTCTCAAAAGAACGATGTGAAATATTTCAATATTTATAAAAGGCTATATGAAAGCGAAAATATAAATGATAAATACTTATTTAGGATATCATATGAAGTAGAACATGCAGATATCCAAAGTCATCAAAACTTCTAAAAATTATGCAATTATTCCTTTGTGAAGTTTAAGTATATTCTTAAAATATTTTTTAACTACTTTTCCATGAAATACTTGGAAATGATTGTTTTTGAAAATGATTAATGACCATCCATGAAATTAAAAAAAGTTTTATAATCAAACAATTTTTATCTGTAGATATTAAAATTTTTTTCCTGTCTAAGATATATCAATATCTTTTGACATAAAGGATTTTTTTAAAAAATATTCTTTAAAGACTTAATTGACTTGATTGAAAAGAAAAGATTTTACAAACATTTCATAGACGTCTCTCTTTCATAAATTATATCTTTTTAATTCCTTAAAAAATAACCAGTTTATTATATTTTCCTTATGTGCATATTTACTGTAGAATAACAGCATCATTAAAAAACCAAAACTTCATTTCAAAATAAATATTTTCGTAATATTTATTTCTACTGCTTCCAATTTGTTGTCAAAAATGAAGTCGTTTCAGTTATTAATTGACTTAACATGAATATTAAGTAAAAATTGTAAACATTAATTTTTTGTGCCTGTTTACTAAGAGAAAATAAATAAGAAAGTTAAATTTTTAAAAATATAAAGTAAATAAGCATTCAACATTTATGAATATCTCGACTTTTGAGAAAAACTTGTTTGTTTGGAATGTTTCCTTTTTAAAATAATAGTGTTCCATCTCATCACATCGAATTAATGATATGGGACCTATTCAGATTGGTGCAGAAAGATTTATAAAAAGTGGATAAATATGCATAAAAGTGAAAATATTAGTGAAAAATGTCCATTTAGAAAATCAGGTAAAAAGTGGACATACAAATAAATTTTGCATAGCCATGAAAATATTCATCAAAGACATATGGAGGAAGGATGGAAATACCGTTAAACAATTTAGTGGAAGTCGTCTGCTGAAAACGTATCAGAGGATTTGACATAAGCCAAAAAATATAGACAACAGTCAGACAAGGACATTAACAATTATATCATATTTTTAATTTTATCAATCAGTTCAAAAGATAGTATAGATAGTATGCCCGGAAAACTAGTTTAGTGTATGTCATTGATGCTCTCAACTTTGGGAACAAAATGTGTAAAGAACACGTTTATCACTGAGTAATAGGGTAGAATGATTTTTGAAGTTAAAAGCAGATTTAGTTTGAGCAAAGAATGCCATTGAACAAAATGCTGATTTTTGAAGTTAAAAAAGCTCACTGCCATTGGGAACAAAATGTGTAAAGAACACGTTTGGTCACTGAGTAATAGGGTAGAATGATTTTTGAAGTTAAAAGCAGATTTAGTTTGAGCAAAGAATGCCATTGATGCTCTCACTTTGGGAACAAAATGTGTAAAGAACACGTTTGGTCACTGAGTAATAGGGTAGAATGATTTTTGAAGTTAAAAGCAGATTTAGTTTGAGCAAAGAATGCCATTGATGCTCTCACTTTGGGAACAAAATGTGTAAAGAACACGTTTGGTCACTGAGTAATAAGGTAAAATGATTTTTGAAGTTAAAAAGCAGATTTAGTTTGAGCAAAGAATGCCATTGATGTCTCACTTTGGGAACAAAATGTGTAAAGAACACGTTTGGTCACTGAGTAATAAGGTAGAATGATTTTGAAGTTAAAAAAGCAGATTTAGTTTGAGCAAAAAGAATATCATTGATGCTCTCAACAAAGTGTATCAACAAATGTGTAAGAACAAAGTAATAGGGTAGAATGATTTTTGAAGAAAAGCAGATTTAGTTTGAGCAAATGTGCCATTGATGTCTCACTGTAACAAAATGTGTAAAGAACACGTTTGGTCACTGAGTAATAGGTAGAATGATTTTTGAAGTTAAAAGCAGATTAGTTTGAGCAAAGAATTTGGACGCCAACTTACATGAAGTTTGACGGTCATTTTGTGCACACTTTGGGCGACCGTGACCTACAGTTTAAAGTGGATTCCGAACCAGTAACAAATATCAATGCCACCGGCATTATTCGAATCTGAAGCTTGTGGTACCAAAAGCCAGACTCCCACGGTGGTTGGAATATTCAAATTTCTAATTAGATTAAAAAGCATATATATGAAGAGGGAAGGATTCTTGTTTTGGAGGTATCAGTCGTTGGGTGTATAGAACTACATACTCTAGGTAATAGAACAATTACATGTTTATTTATGCAATTATTTTCCATATGTATTTTCTAAGGGCAGTAGGATCAGACTGGTCCTGATGCCCGAGTGTCTAGCTCTCTGACTGTCTGTGCCCCAGGTTTCGGTTTCGAGTACCAATGGTGCCACGGACGTTTGTAGTGGAATCCACTTTAAACCGTAAGACCTTGTCTAATATGAGTGTTGGGCGTAGGGTTGACAACCCTATCCTGTAAAAAGAAAGCATTTCCTGTCTCGAAATCTGACAGTAGGCAAAAAACCCTTGGTTCACCATGTTCCGCCATTGAAGAAAAAAATATAATTTAACCAATTTTAACCAAGATATATAAATGTTAAAATGTTATATATTTATCCAAGCAAACTATTTTTAATTGAATGTGTTTTAATTGAAAATAGATTTTTATCATAATTACATTTCTTAAACAAATGTATTTTCTCCAACCAAAATAAAATAGGCGAAACAGTATTTCTTTAGAATAAAAATTTTTTTTTAATGGATCTGAAATTGTTTTTCAATCATTGTAGTAGAAAATTGAAATTTTTTTCCCGCAGTATATCTTTTCTTTTATTACTCAAAATAAATTGAATCTCCCGAATAAAATCTTAAAAAAAAAAAAATAACTTCCGGTATTGGGATGTTTGAATTTCATTGCCGCTGTCCATATCTTTTGCAACAAGATACAGACGTCAGTAATTTCTTTTATGGCGTGAAAGTAATAAAAAAAAAAAATCTTTCCTACTTGTAATGGAAATTGATTCTTGAAATTTAACTCAAATATTTAATGCTTATAAACGAATCTACGTTCCCAGAAAATAAGAATGTTTTTCCGAATTGAACGCCAAGTTCATCTGCATGTGTAAATTAATTTAAAGGATAGCAGACTAATCTTACAAAAATTAAATTTCACGTTTAATTTACCCTTAAGCAGCAAAACAGATCAATGGAAGAGAAACTGACGATGGTCTCTGGAAATAAAATAGTGTGAGGGAGAAAAGATGGTAAAAAGGAGACATTTAAGGAGGTGTAGTAATTGCGTCTAGAAAATACAAACTGAAAAAAAAAATATTATAAAAAGTGTTGCTTAAAAAAAAAAAAAAAAAAAAAACGAGGAAGAACTAGAAATAATTCTTTCTTCCATTTTTCCCTTGTAAGAATATAACTTGATATACAATAAGTTTTTTTTTTTTTCTAATGCAGCTGGCAAACACTTAGACAGCTTGGTCTTGGATGCCTTAAGGCAAGCGCTGCACAGACGTTACTCACTTTGCATTACCCAGGAGGCAGTGTAACTTGAAGATAAGCCACGGACGCGGTAACAATGACCCCGCAACGCTCTACGATCCTATTAGACCGGGACCTACGGTTTAAAGTGGATTCGAACCACTACAAACATCCATGGCACCGCCGGGACTCGAACCCGAAACCTGTGGTACCGAGCGCCAGAGCGCTAGTCACTCGGCCATTCAGGCCCATATACATTAAGTAAGATTCGTGTTATTTTATAATCTAGAAGTGTTATTCATAATTGTAGAGCATAATTAAACATAAAATAAAAGTACAATTGCTTCTAGTATACTGATAAAATTCAATAAAAATATGTTATGTGAAACTGTGATTTAAAATTGTGTTTTTTACGCTAAAAAAAATCTGATAATTTTGAGCTTAACAATAAAAAATAAAAAATAAAAAATTTTTTAGCAAAATTCTCTTTTCACATTTATTTTTTGTGCAAATTTGTAAGAATTGAAAATGTAATGATTTTTTTTTTGAGTTAGTTAATTAAAAATAATTTAAAAATTTTATGATTTTTATAAGAAATGTTCTTTAAACATTTTGTTAGGGCGTTAAAATAGGCGAAACAGTATTTCTTTTGAATAAAAATTTTTTAATGGATCTGAAATTGTTTTTCAATCATTGCAGTAGAAAATTGAAAGTTTTTTCCTGCATTATATCTTTTTCTTTTATTACTCAAAATAAATTGAATCTCCCGAATAAAATGTTAAAAAAATAACTTCCGGTATTGGAATGTCTGAATTTTATTGCAGCTGTCCATATCTTTTTGCAACAAGATACAGACGTCAGTAATTTTTTTTATGGTGCGAAAGCAATAAAAAAAATCTTTCCTACTTGTAATGGAAATTGATTCTTGAAATTCAACTCAAATATTTAGTGCTTATAAACGAATTTACGTTCGCAGAAAATAAGAACGCGTTTTCCAAATTGAATGTCGAGTTCATCCGCATGTGCAAATGAGTTTAAAAGGATAGAAGATTAATCTTACTAAATTAAATTTCACGTTTAATTTACCCCTTAAGCAGAGAAACAGATCCAAGGGAAGAGAAACTGACAATGGTCTCTGGAAATTAAATAGTGTGAGGGGGAGAAAGATGGTAAAAAAAAGGAGACATTTAAGAAGGTGTAGTAATTGCGTCTAGAAAATACAAACCGAAAAAAAAAAAAAATATTATAAAAGTGTTGCTTAAAAATAACGAGGAAGAACTAAAAATAATTCTTTCATTTTTTTTCCTTCAAAGAATATAACTTGCAAGGAAAAAAAATAATAATCTTTCTAAGATTATTTTATATTATAGATTATTATTTTTCTTTCATCATTAATGCATATTATGTGGGATTCTTGTTATTTTCATAATCTAGAAGTACCATAAACACTCCATAATTTTCATAATTTTAGAGCATAATTAGATATAAAATAAAAGTACACTCATTTTTAGTATGCGGATAAAATTCACTAAAAAATATTTATATGAAACTATGAATTAAAATTTGTTTTTATGCAAAAAAAAAAAAAAAAAAAAATGTGTTTTAAGGGAAATTTTTTTTTAAACTGATAATTTTGAGCTAAACAATAAAAAAAAAAATTTTAAAAGAAAATTGGTTAAACAAATTTTAACATTTGTTTTTAATGCAAATTCATGAGAAATGAAACTTTAATGATTGTTTGAAGCTAATTAATTAAAAATAATTTAATAATTTTATATGAAACGTTCTTTAAACATTTATTTTCATGTAATCTCACAAATTAAATTGAAAATTTAGTTACATTTATTTAACTAAAACGTAACGACATAACAAAGTTTGGTTTGTCGCTCTACAGTCAATTTGTGTACACTTTAGGGTTAATTAGACGCCCTACAATTTAACATGGATTCTTAAGGAAATGACATCTTAAGATTATGTTCCTTAAATTGTGAGCACAATTTCTCTAAAGGAACGAATATTTTTTTATGCAGATGGACGCGAAGATAATTTTTTTATGGCGTGAAAGCAATAAAAAATCATTCCTACTTGTAATGGAAATTGATTCCTGAAATTTAACTCAAATGCTTAGTGCTTATAAACGAATTTACGTTCACAAAAAACAAGAACAGTTTTTCCAAATTGAATGTCTAGTTCATCTGCATGTGCAAATGAGTTTAAAGGGTAGAAGACTAATCTTTACTAAATTAAATTTACGTTTAATTTACCCTTAAGCAGCGAAACAGATCAAGGCAAGAGAAACTGACAATGGTCTCTCGAAATTAAATAGTGTGAGGGAGGAGAAAAATGGAGAAAAAGGAGGCATTTAAGGAGGTGTAGTAATTGCGTCTGGAAAACACAACCTGAAAAAAAAAATATTGTAAAAGCGTTGCTTAAAATATTATGAGGAAGAACTAAAAATAATTCTACCGTTCATTTTTTCCCTCGTTAAGAATACGACTTAGTGTATATTATGTGAGATTCAGATTATTTTTAAACCTAAAAGTGCCATAAACACTCCGTAATTTTCATAATTGGGGAGCATAATTAGACATAAAATGAAAATACACTCGTTTTTAGTATAAGGATGAAATGCATTAAAAATATTTTACCTGAAACTGCGAATTAAAATTGCGTTTTACGCGAAAAATTAAAAAAAAACTAATAATTTTGAGCAAAATAATAAAAGTTATTTAAAAATTTTATTTTTATGCAAGTTCTTGGACTTTGTCCTGATGTTGTTGTCTACCAAGTGGGATAAAAAAAACCCGATTAAATGCGGAAACAAAGGTATAGGTATAATTTCATAATAAAAACCTTTTAAGTATCAGAAAATATTTGTTCACTATTCTCATTTTTTAATTCTCAGTTCTTCAGTTTCATTTTTTTCAATTAATTTTGTGCTATTACTTGAAATAAAGGTTTAAGGAAAATTTTAATTATCTTAATTATTTTTGATGTTGATAAAATATTGATTATAGAACTATAGCATATTGATTTTCTAGTGACTAGCCCTCTGGTTCTTGGTGCCACAGGTTTCGGGTTCGAGTGTCTTGGATGTTTGTAATGGTTCGAATCCACTAAAGCCGTAGGTCCCAGTCTAATATAACTGTAGAGTTTGGCGTAGGGCTGACAACCCTACCCAGTAAAAAGAAAACATTTCCTGTCTGTAAATCTATCAGCCGGCAAATTGTCTTGGCCCACCACAGGGCTGTTGTGCCAAAGAAGAAGAATATGAAAAATCCACTTCTTCGAAATATGTAAAAAGTAATAAACAATTAATGATTTTTATTGGATAGTTTGGCTTTGTTAAACTTAACCAAACACTATTTAATAGCAATTTTTTTTCGTATTTGTGTTGTAAGTTAAAATATGTAATTTGTTTTTCATAATGACCCACAGTAAAACGCAAGGTTTAGCTCTATTTTGGGTTGGCCTGTGAGTTTTCACCAACATACAGCTCTCATTTACCATAGGTAGGCTGTTCGTGGCATACATAAGTGGAACTGAGGCAAGATATAATATCTAATAAAGGCACCATCTATTGGACAAAGAGAGATATCTCATTGATATTGATTCGAAAAAGATAGTGCTCACCTCATTTGGATCAATTCCATGATTGAGAGACCATATAGTCTGGAAGTAATCTGTCATCCTTTGTTTCAGTTCCTTTGGGATCTGATGGAGCCGGAAAAAATCCTTCAGATCTCGAAGTTTCGTATGGTACTGGGAGCGGCGAGCGTACATTCTTTTGGATGATTGCAGTGACATTGCCAAAGACCGCAGCATGCATCAAAGCTGTTAGGAAAGCAGAAACTTTTATAGATTCTCCTAAAAACTCAATTCTTACAATGTCCTACCAGCTTTCCTTTTGAACTATCTAAAAATCCATTACTGTCAGACCAGCTGTTCATTGAAAGCTGCCCAGACGAATGCAAATACAACCGTGAAATGATGAGAAAAATTATCTCGGAGAAGTTTTAATTGCAATAAGAATAAAATTTGTTACACAATATCAAAAGAAAATTAGATGGAATAAATTAACACAGTAACTAATAAACTGTTTTCTTTTAAAATTGTCTTGCGCCGCATATGTCTAACTGTCACTCCTAATAAGTAATCCATTCGTTCTTTTTCGTATTTAAACCGAAGTTTGCATTTACAATGAATAGTTGGTAGAACTGTAATTTTTTCATATTTTATTGTTTTTAACGAAATTATCTTTAGAAAAAGAATTTTATAAAAAGTTCAAGCAAAATAAGTAAGCATAAAAAGTTAATAAGGTAACATTGACTATAACACTATTTAAACTGCAAAAATTAAAATTAATAAAAATCAAACAATTGTTGACAATTTTCTAAAAGACTTTAAAACAATGTCCAATTATGCAAATATAAATTTTTTTTATCAAAATTTAATCTGTTTGCTATAAAAACTAGTAGTTATTATTAATCGATTAAATTTACCTTAAATAAATGAAAGAATAAAATGATACGAACTTAAAAAAGACTTCAAAATAACATAAGATTTTAAAAGAACACTTCCTTCAATAAATTAAAATACATGCGGTTTTTTTTTTTTACTGATCTCAATATAACAAAGAATAGCATTATCTTTCTTAGTTTTCATACATTTCAATGGTTCAATGCATTTTTACGTTTGATAAAAAAGCATAATTTAAATAAGCTTTAAAAGCTTATTAAGCTTAAGTTTATTTTTTTACCTCGCCTTATACTATTTTTCCGATAAATTCACGTATTCTTTTTTACTTCACAACATTTACTAAATACTTCAAACAAAGTATTTTACTTTAAAAAAGTGACCTTAGATTTATGTTTCATGCGAATTTAATTTCAAATTAACCATCGTATGCTTTTTTACATATTTGAAATTCGTCTTATGAACTACTTTGAGTGAGAAATAATTGTAAGCAAACTACACACGCTACAGGGCAGAACAATATCACATTTGACACGCAGCTGCATTCTACCTCCAATTAGCATGGTCAATATTGAGAATACTTTCTCGGCATTCGTATTAGCTGCTACATTACCGAATCCAACACTTGTTAAGCTAGATGTAGTAAAATAGAGGGCTGTAATGTATGCAGTGGTGATATCTGTCTGGTTAACATTTGAGTAACCCAGTTTGGAAGCCAACTGATTCAACCATCCTGAAAGACAATAAAAGAACGGTTAAATGCATACAAATAAACTGAATTTATTTTGACAAAGCTACTAATTAAAGTATAAAATTTTAATTATTACTTTTATTTCTAAAACTAAAATATTTAATAAAAACATTTTTATCTAACTTTTACTGTAGTTTATTTATAACACGAAAAGATTTGTCAAAAATTCGATTTGTAAGGTTTATATTTATACCACACCTAGAAATTCCTTTCTTTAATGACTGTGAATACTCAATATAAAATGATTTCATTTATTACATTTTATTACGTGGGCCTGAAGGGCCAAGTGGCTAGCGCTCTGGAGCTCGGTACCACAGGTTTCGGGTTCGAGTCCCGGCGGTGCCATGGTTGTTTGTAGTGGTTCGGAATCCACTTTAAAAGTAGGTCCCGGTCTAATAGAATCGTAGAGCGTTGCGGGGGCATTGTTACTCCGCGTCCGTAGCTTATCTTCAAGTTACACGCGCCCCCTGGGTAATGCAAAGTGAGTACGTCTGTGCAGCACTTGCCTTAAGGCATCTAAGACGTCCATGTCTGTGTTTGCCAGCTGCATTAGAAAGATAAAAACATTTTATTACGTTATTTCTTGACTTGACTGGATTCTTTTGAGATGTACGCTTGTGCAAGCTGTTTTTAAGTTTGTTTTAAACAGCCACATTAAGAAATTTGAAATTTGCATTATCTCCTTTGCTATAGCAATTCATTTTCAAGAAGTAACTATCTGTAAACCATTTCATAAATTTCAAAAACGAAAAGCACACAAATTTTTCTTTTTAATATCAAGACCATTTGAAAACCAATATAGTTTTTTTTTGCTTGAAATATGCATATTTGTTTGTAAAAGAAAGATGTTTGCATCTTTATTTGAATAGAAAAAGAAAATATTTGTATCCGTAGATGAAACAATAAATCAGGATTCCTCAAATAAGTGTAAAAAACACATTGTCTTCATCACTGGAAAATGACCTACTTGTCAATCAAACAAGATACAGCAAATTGTCAGTGTCTTGCCATAATTAATATTAATGTGCTATCTATTTTTGTTATATTATGATAATTTTCTATTTCCTAGGACAAAAGTAACACTAAAAAGAATGGCAAAAGATATATATTTCAGTTATGTAAACCCTCGGTGAAAAAGTATTTGCATGCATACCAAAAAATACTTTCAGAAACTATTTCAGGATCCTTTTTTTAATGACAGAAATTCTTTTTAAAGTTTCTAAGGCAACTATCTAAAGGGGTACGAGCAGTAGTTGTAACACCTTTCATATTCCTTTAGAAATAATCTTGCAATTTTTAGACTTCATGCTACTTCTTTTTTATCTATTTATTTATATTCTGTCTGCTACTGTATGAAAGTGGTCATATTCAGTGTTCTTTAAAAAAAAGGTGTTAATATGCATTTTTAGCGACAAGATGATTAAACAAAATTCTGTATAGACCCAATAAAATGATGATGTATTTTTTAGGACCCAAACAAATACCATTGACAGTTTTGCGTCTTTATTATAAATTACTGTTATAATGACTAATTATTGTTGTTATAAATTAGATATAAAATAATAGTTCATCCGACTTAAATCTTAATGAAGTTCATTTTGTATGAGTTCGTAAATTAAGAGAATTATTCAGTAACTTTTCTAATACTTTGTTTTATTTAATTTTTTTAAATTTTGTTTTTTACACTTTCCATCTCAGAATTAATAAATAAGTATACTTATATTATATACTAACTTTTTGATAAATGACTAAAAATTATTTAGTCAATGATGTAAATATCAAGTGGAAGATATGAAGCACATTTTAAGAACACTATTTTTGTGTAGTTAAAAAGAGTACATACCACTAACGGAAATAAATCTCTCTGAATAATATCATAGCTTCACAGATATTAAATTTAGCATACGAAAAACATATTTTTCTAATTAACTAAAATGACACTAAAAGAAATTATGAAATTCAACCGCTGACATCGAAATTAGTAAAACATGGATTCACAAATATCAAGTAGAAGGTGGAAAAATTATATATGTGCAATACTACTTTTGTTTAGTTAAAAGAGTTCATAAATCTGAAAAAGAAGCTATAAAATTTATCGACATTGGCTTAAAAATATTTTAATTGTTTTCACAAAATCTATCGATTGAAAGTGAAATTATTGGTTGTCTAACCAATAACACTTTGAATTTTTGTTATTATTTTAGTTCGTAACTGTTCTTCTTCCTACGCATTGGCAAAAGCGCCTCTATAGTGTTCAGGAGAAATGGTCAGTTAGCCTACAGACTCTCACCCGGAGAGGAAATGTCTTTCGCTCACCCTGCGCTTAGCCGAGTTTCGGGTTTTATGTATAGAAGTGGAGCTTCTCCACAAATATATAATTATCTGCCTTTAAATATGCTAAATATTGTACGGCTTTAATTGTATTTGTGTGGTGTTTGTACGTGTCTCAATAAAGTTGTGTGTTCTCCAACCTATGCCTCAAGTATCTCAACCCAATCGCATCCAGTTACAATCTGGTTGCCGAAACTGTACTCTACAAATTAGATATAATTATTTCTAAGATCCTTTCATGAGATATCTTAAAAAACACTTGTAATATATAAACCCTTCTATATAGAAACGAATGTAAAACTGTTCTCAAAAGTTAGGTGATACGGAATTTGTACTATAATCATTGTATAGAACTCACCAACATCCCAGGAGGAGGGGGTTCGCTTCTATCTCTGCGAGGGCAATGACGTACCAAACGCAGGCCATCCAGTGCGCCACCAGCGAGAAGAAGAGCATGAGCAGCGTCAAGATGATGGTGCTGTGCTGTGAATATCGGTCCATCTTCTGCAAGAGTCTTGCTAAGCGGAGGAGGCGAGTCAGTTTTAGAAGATGCATCAGCGTATTCTGCGAAAAAGTGCACAGAAATCTCATCCATTGTTATCTTACACAGAAATCTCATGTATAACACTCTTGCACAGAAATCTCATTCTCGTGCACAGTAATCCGTGGTCAACCTATCTGTGCATGGTTAATCCAATGCACAGATCCGGATTTACCATCCGCATGGTAAATCCATGCACAGAAATCTTATGAATTTTTTGTACATGGAACATTTATTGATACATTATTGTTTCAATGATAGCGATTTTCTAGGAAATTCAAGTTGTCTGGGATACTTCACGCCAAAATAACTAAAAAAATTTTTTAATTATGCCATCTATCATCACCAGATGTGACGGTTAGTAAAGCTGTCATTTGTGAAAACACCATAGAGTACAAAATTATTTTTTGATTTTTAAAACTAACCAATTTTTGTCTCATTTCTTATAATTAAATCAACATTCAGTTTAAAAATAGCTTTAAAATATATTAGTCTATTTACGTGAATTAATTGCTTTTTGATTATATTGAATATAAATGTTTTAATAATAAAAAGCAATATCCTTATATGTTTATTTTAATATTTTAAAATTAGCATTAATCTATTCTATAGCAGATTAAAAATAATGTTGTTAAAGTTATAATTGAATCCGCATTTTAAGAAAAGCAATTAAATTTTAATGGATGTTGAAAATAACGATTATGGACGCAGTTACGGAAATTATTTTGGATACATATCTAAGAAATGCTTATTAAAATAATTATCGTAGATCATTAGTGTATACATTAAATTAGAAAATCTGCAATTTATTTTATATTTTGGTAAACTACTCGATGTCATCTTATTCTAGTAAGCACCTTTCGATGTCATCTTATTTTATAAAATGCATCTTTAATTGCATAGGAATTAAAGTGGTTGCAAGAAACCCACAATTAAAATTGAAAACAGAAAATGTTTTTTTCTAATCTGATCAAACATCTAATTTATATGAAATAACATATAAAATATCACAAAAAATAAAAAAAATCACCCAATTACTCCTTCCAACTAATAGGATTCTAATGAACAACCGGTTTTATTTGCCTATCAATACCATATTTTATGCTCACCCCCTCATTAAAATCATGAAAAGAAATATGTATAAAAATAAATGATGTATTTTTTTTTAATTGGAATTATGATTAATGCACATTTATATTCCAGTCAAATGCTTAATTATGTGTACTCGGGGCATGAAAGCTTAAAAAGCATTCGCGCATTTTTAAAATACAACTTTTTATTAATACTTTTCATAAACAATCTTTCCAGTTTTAGTATATTACAAGAATTTTAAAATGTTTCATAAAAATACACAAAAGAAAATATATTAAAAATATTTTTAAGTTTAGAAATATTTACTGGATGTTGCATGCACAATACATTTTTTACTGGATACTGGATGTTGCATGCACAATACATTTTTTACTGGATACTGGATGTTGCATGAACAATACATTTTTTACTGGATACTGGATGAACAATGCATGCACAATACATTTTTTACTGGATACTGGATGTTGCATGCACAATACATTTTTACTGATACTGGATGTTGCTGGATACTGCATGTTGCATGAACAATACATGGATTTTTGCACTGGATACTGGATGTTGCATGCACAATACATTTTTTTCGTGTGCAACAAATAAAGATCTACTTTTTCTTATTGGTTTTCATCTCAGTTATCCTAGTTTAATTACCTAGTCTCAGTTACCTAGTATTTAGCATGATGGCTAGGAACTGCTCTCCATCTCGCCACTACATATCCTAGAGTACAATCTTGATCCATCAAATTAATATTTTGATCAAAGGAGTAAACAATTTTAACAGGATCTTAGACTTAACGTTAAAGTTTGGACTAAACCAGGGGTCGGCAACCTTTTGAGGCGGAAGAATCAAAAATTACAATTTACAAAATTTCAAAGTTTTTAAAGAGCCACAAAATATTTTCTGCCAACAATAAATAGTACTCGCATAAATAAAGTTTTTTGATAAAAAAAATCTATTTATTCATAAGAAAAAAATATCTATTTATTCATATATAAGTAGTGTTTTTCACAACAAATTAGATAATATATATGTGGCATTATTAGATAACTTATTATTTAAGTAAAAAATTAAACATTAAACATTTACAACACTAACTTGTACTTCAATAATAAATACAATTGAGCAAACAAATTAAATGGGAGTGATGGCTTTGCATGGTTATTCAAGTAGAAAATTTAAACTTTACTAAACAATTTAACTTGTACTTAAAAAAAAAAAAAAAATAACATACATTTGAGCAAACAAATTCAATGGGAGCGTTGGCTTTGCATGGTTTTAAAAGTTTGAATAAATTTGACTCTTGCAACTAACTTGTTATTTTAAGTTTCAAACACGACTCTAAATTTTCATTTTTAGTTGGTTTCTTACTTTACTTTTAATTATATTCATGTTCGCTCGAATATGTCGACCCGAAGATAGTCAGCACTCCAAATGCCAACTTTTTCACCTCACTGTAGCAATCTGGAAGACTATTCCATGCGTCGAATATAAGTGCCTCAACTGAAAGATAGAATCGGCGCCTAATCCTCGTTAATCGATTCAGAATGATTTTTAAATGTTTTTTTTTTCATAAAATAAATAATATTTGCGTATGGAACTAAAGAGCCGCAGCTTCACATCCAAAGATTCGCATGTGGCTCCCGAGCCGCAGGTTGCCGACCCCTGGACTAAACGATAAAAGTAATGTACATGGCTACACGTCAGTAAATATAATTAAATGACAAAGCAATGTTACTGGACAATGGCAATTTCCTGAACTTAATAATTTGTCTGAATAGGGTATATTATTACTTTTGCTAAGTGTTCAAATTATCCCAATGGATTTTATTTTAGCTGATGAGTAATTTCAGCATTGTATAACCAGAAAGAATAAATTCGAAAAACTCGATGGCTTTTAATTACTTTTTTTCACATTTCTTCAGCAGCATTTGACAAATTTATATAAGATTACTACTTTTTTTAATTTAAAATTGCATTTGTGTAAGCTAAAATTATATTTGTTATTGCTTTTTCTTACTTTAATTTTTATCAATTTTAATAATTTAATTTTGTTTATTTTGAAGATATAATTATTATAATATATTATTAATAATATTAAATTAATTATTATAATAATTAATTTAATTTATGTTGAAAAATAATTTTACCAAAAAAAAAAAAAAAAGCGGCCAACAATAAACAATTTAGCATCAACAACATAACTACATACACTCATGACTGCATATGATATCCAAAAATTATTATTTCTTTAACTTTTCCTGGCTTTATAAATGATTATTCGACATAAAATTAATAATGAGCAATTAAAAATTAAATAATTTTTCCAAAATTTAAAAAAAAATTCGCTTGAAGATTGTTATAATGGTTGAGTGATCTTCGAAGCTCTTGTTACAATGAATAAGGCTAGTCTTTAAAATTATTCCGCAGTTTTGAATTAGTTTTTCATTAATTGGCAACTTATTAAATTTTTCATTAAAAAAAAGCAATCGAAATATTGTAGCTACAATATGAACTTTAGATTTTTTTTATTTATTTCCCCAACTAGCTAAATATCAAGTTTCTTTAAGCTATATCAAGTCTTCCACTGCATTTTGTTGGCTTCATTTACTTTATTAACATTTATAATTTTAATAAACTTTTTGTTTTTCATGATAAGAGTGTGTTTAAAATGTTAAGGCTATTTTTTTTTGTAATTACACAAATGATGGATTTTTTAAGGTTAATTCTTGATAATTATATCCATGGAATAAAGAGTTCTGTCAAAAAGTTAATTATAAAAATTACAAAATCAGTTTTAAATATTTATTGGTTGATTTTCTTTGGAATAAAAGAACACATATTTCCAATAAACAAATAAAAAATAGTTAAAAAAATCATAGTACGTCAATTTCCGTGTACAAAGTTATAAAAAAGAACAATTTTGATTAAAACATTATTGGCTAAGAAAAAAATAAAAAATAAAAAATTTCAAAAATAATGATAATAAAAGTTTTTAATTAATGATTTTTTGAATTATGAATCTATTCTTTTTGAAAACTTTGTATAAATTTAAATAAGAAATTTAAAAAAAGCAGAGAAAAGAAACTTTGCATTTTGTTTGTTTTGTTGTCGAAGTTGTTTTTAAAATTTTTAAAAAATTCCTTTCTATATTTTGAAATTTTCTAGGCTAGAAATTATTTTTAATTGGAAGCAAATACATATAAAAAAATGCCATTCATATATACTGTATGAAGTGTTTTCATTCGATTATTAGGATAATACTGGCTAGCAAAGCTATTGCTTTCAATTATACTTTATATTGCTAGACAGGGGAGAAGATTGTTTTAATATTATTTCATATATCTTTCAAGGTTTTAAAAAAATTAAAATAACTTCACTAAATTTTAATTCTCATTCTTGTGTTCTAAATTTAATTTATATTAATTTTTCATAGTTGGAAAAGTTTTAGTACCAATATGCGCGCATGAGGAAAACTGGAATAAAAATTTTTAATTCCAAAAGGGGGACTTCATCTTCTTGGTCAGCTTATGATTTCTCTTTCATTCAAACTTATATATACCATTAAGTTATGACTAGGACATTAACTGGTCATACCATAAAAATATCTACTGAGTTTTAATAAAATCAGAGAGGAGAATTCACGATCTATTCTTGTTAATGTTAATATGATATTAGCTGATTATTATAACAGCTGATTTACCCAGTGCAGTAAATATTTAATTAGCTATTGCTTGGTTCGAAATTTTCGATGTTAATTAACGTTAAAGGAAGACTATTTTAAAGAGCAATGATTTTAAGTCGTCAGCCTAGTTGTTTGATTTTTTTTTTTTAAATGGCAATAATAAACTTTGATCCACTCATAAATTAAATGATCTCCATTAAAAAGCAATCAAATGAATTAAATCATCATAGATTCAAACAAGTGATCAAAATTCAAAAAATGTAACACTAAATAATTCTATTTAGAACCTAATTATGTCGAGAAAAAAACAGCAATTCTTTCATTTATTAAAATGCTTGACTCTTTTTTATATTTTGTTTTATTCAATTTGAATCTTCACCTGAGGATAAAAGATTCGTAATAAAAATGCTTTATTTGCTTACATTTTTATGCAGTTATTTATTTCATTGGCATAATTTTACAAAACCTTTGGAAAATGTTCTAGTTGTAAGTAATTTTACTGATTTTAAAAAAAATATTACTTAGAGTTTAAAATATATATTCTTAGTTTTTATTTGTATTGGTAATTTTATTACGCATGCAAGCATAATAAATTATCATTTACATTTCTGTATTTAACCAATTATTCTAAATTTAATTTAAAACAGTCTTATATGAATTATTATTTTATTACATGCATTTAGTAATACTAATTTCTGTATATTGGAAAAAAAAATTGTTGAAAATTGTTTTCAAATCATCCGTAAAAGGCTTCTTCTTTCACCATGATGCCAATGGTTTTATTCGTAAGAAAATTCCATTGTCATTTTTACATTATAAAGGAAAGTAAGAAAAATTGTGTTGTAAAGAACTCAATTTTTCCTGAGGGCCTGATGGCCGAATGGCTAGCGCTCTGGCGTTCGGTACCACAGGTATCGGGTTCAAATCCAGGCGTTGCTATGGGTGTTTGTAGTGGTTCGAATCCTCTTTAAGCCGTAGGTCCCGGCCCTAATGGGAATGTAGAGCGCTGCGGAGGGTAACATTGTTACTCCACGTCCGTGGCTTACCATCAAGTTACACGCGCCCCTGTAATGCAAAGGGGTAACATCGGTGCAGATCTTATGGCATAAAAGATCAC